>CAUZLF010000531.1:0-39323 GCA_963580285.1 Lucinisca nassula | reverse complement strand
TCCTCCAGATACCAAATAGTGAGGGCTAATTAAGGGGATTTTCTTCTTTTTTTATTTAGCAAATGTACGTTGTGTGTATTCATTAGAATCACTACAATCAGGTGATTCTAATGAGAACACACAGCATACATTGCTATAATAGGTCATTGAAAAGTCCAAAAATGACCTTCATTATGCCCCAAGGTTTGGTATTAATAGTACGGTAACTCTCAAACTACCATTGTCTCCAATGAACTTCATTGTCCCAAAGTGTTTCGAACCATCAAAGTTCGACTACTAGCCACAATATGAATACAGTACGGCTCAGGTATTTGAACCGTTTTTCTTTTTCATTCCGCGGACAACTTTTTAAATCCGCGTTTTTCCGCCGAATGGTTTGGAGTAAAACACTCCGAGTGAAAATATTTTACTCCAAGTTATGCGCTCGATATTCCGAGGAAATTCCGCGGACCTGAGAGCTTACCTGTGATATTTGGAGTGTTTGCGAGTGGTGATTAATTTAATCAAATGTGTCGCCGGTGCGACGTATCAGAGGCCAATAATGGCGGCCGAAACCCGTCAAAATTTCGCTGACAGTTATCACTTTGATTATTTGTTTCTCACTTGTCCGATAATACTTCACATTAAAATTATTAAAGAATGAAGACAAATGATTATATTATATCAAAATAATTTTCTTTTTTTTGAAAATATCAAAATTACATGGAGAAATTTTGAGTTCAAAATGACCAATTTTGCAGTTTTAAAGAAGCCAATTATGGCGGCCGAAACCCGTCAAAATTTCGCTGACAGTTATCACCTTTGATTATTTGTTTCTCAATTGTCCGATAATACTTCACATTAAAATTATTAAAGAATGAAAGAAAAATGATTATATTATATCAAAATAATTTTCTTTTTTTTGAAAATATCAAAATTACATGGAGAAATTTTGAGTTCAAAATGACCGATTTTGCAGTTTAAAAGAAGCCAATAATGGCGGCCGAAATCCGTTAAAATTTCGCTGACAGTTATCACATTTGATTATTTGTTTCTCATTTGTCCGATTATACTTCACATTAAAATTATTAAAGAATGAAAGACAAATGATTATATTATATCAAAATAATTTTCTTTTTTTGAAAATCTTAAAAACACATGGAGAAATTTTGAGTTCAAAATGACCGATTTTGCAGTTTAAAAGAAGCCAATAATGGCGGCCGAAACCCGACAAAATTTCGCTGACAGTTATCACCTTTGATTATTTGTTTCTCAATTGTCCGATAATACTTCACATTAAAATTATTAAAGAATGAAAGATAAATGATTATATTATATCAAAATAATTTTCTTTCTTTGAAAATATCAAAATTACATGGCGAAATTTTGAGTTCAAAATGACCGATTTTGCAGTTTAAAAGAAGCCAATAATGGCGGCCGAAATCCGTTAAAATTTCGCTGACAGTTATCAACTTTGATTATTTGTTTCTCATTTGTCCGATTATACTTCACATTAAAATTATTAAAGAATGAAAGACAAATGATTATATTATATCAAAATAATTTTCTTTTTTTTTGAAAATCTTAAATCTTACTTGGATAAATTTTGAGTTCAAAATGACCGATTTTGCAGTTTAAAAGAAGCCAATAATGGCGGCCGAAACCCGACAAAATTTCGCTGACAGTTATCACCTTTGATTATTTGTTCCCCAATTGTCCGATAATACTTCACATTAAAATTATTAAAGAATGAAAGACAAATGATTATATTATATCAAATAATTTTCTTTTTTTTTTTGAAAATATCAAAATTACATGGAGAAATTTTGAGTTCAAAATGACCGATTTTCCTGTAATTTTATGATGTTCAACATGCTTTCAATTACGGACTTGGAAAGAGTTGTATGTTCTCGTCATGCCCAACTGATTCCCTTGTTTGAAATCACTGTGCAGTTTCACACCCTGGGTAATTAATGATTACCTCTTTGTTGACTTTTGACATTGTTTACATTGTAATAACTATCAGTGATAATTATTATCTTTTAATTATATATAAATATATTTGATGGTAAAAGAACATTAAATAAACAAAAAAAAAAAATGCCCAGGTATTTCGTCAAATTCCTCCGAGTATTTCCGCATAACTTCGCGAGAAAATATTGCCTCCAGGTACGATATTACGACTCGGAATAATTTCGCGAAATTTCGCATACCGCGGACCTTGCGAGTGTTTTTGAGGAGTGTCCGCCGAATATATACATATACTCGGAACAATTCCGAGTGTTTTTGAAAGTACTCGAAACGCCGATATTCGGAATAAAGAGATTTTTGGTTCTTATACCTGAGCCGTACTGTACATCGGGCCGGCCTCTACAACTCAGTAAGATGCGCATCTGACGCAGGTTTGATACCTGCCGGGGTCAGCAACATTCTTTCATGGAGCTTGATCACAAAATCTTTTCTACGGTCATTCTCTCCCTTCCGCTGATTCAAGAAGGACATTTGTCAGTATATGGCAAAAGAATGGACTCTGTACTGGTTAACAGCTTATGTATAAGCCTGCCCAGGAAAAGTGTGGATAGGTAAACTGACCGGCTCGAAAATGACCTAAAATAGTGATGACTGGGCCATTAAACTCCAATACAAGAAAAATGAATACATCGTTGCTGATCAGACTGGCGTTATGTCCTAGGTGCTTAATGCTAAAAGTAAAATCAGTAACTAGAAATGACTATAGTCTTATGAAGGTGAGGCATGTGAAATTTTGTATCTTATGCCAGACATATTCAGCTTTGATTCCCAGATGATCTACATGTACACCAGACTTTATCACCATCACGAAAACACGCCTACATAATTTTGACCCCCTTGAACTCCATTTTTATATAGTAAAACTGGGTTTGCCGGGGGTATACCTTATTTTTCTTATTTCTGCTCTAAAATAGAGATTGTGGGTACTCGTTAAAACCGCCTCGAGGCGGTTCTTACGAGTGCCCACAATCTATATTTTGAGCAGAAATAACAAAAATATCACAATTTTTAATTTTCAAATTTTATTTTTTTTCGGCGATAAAAGTGGCAATGTATTTGTATAGGCGTGTTTGCGTAATGTATAACGTCATTGTTATTTAAAGGATAATGCCATGTCATAAAAATTGTGTGTCAACATTAGTAGTAATACATTGATACTGGCACATAACATCGTGATGCTGTCTGTACTAAACCCTTTGTTTTCTACTAAACTGTTTTCTACTGAATCTCTTCTTCCTTTACCTTTTTCAGCAATAAAACCTGATTAAAAATACATAGAGGATCTTACATGAGTGTTCATGTATTATTTAATTTATTAAACAAGTTGAGGAAAAGGGATAAAATGTGAGGCTTTGCCGAGTATTTTATCCGTTTTCCTCAACAAGTTTAATAAATTCAATAATATATGAGCATGAATGCAAGATTCTATTTATCATATGACATTTAAAACGCATTTTACCGTATTTCGGCGTGTATAATACGCACTTTTTTCTCTCAGAAATATGAAATCAAAACTGGGTGCGTGTAATGTAACAGAACACAAAACTTCCAACATTTTTCCAAGCGTTGTCGAATTTTTGCGGTCGCGAAACCTAATGAAAATCGCGAATTTACTACAAAAAATTCTTGTTAGACCGACTTCAACGATAAACAGATAGTTTTGGATACCAAGCAAGCCCCTGAATATATTTTCTTACCTGGAAACTGTAATTACTTATTTTTGCTTCAGAAATTGGACTTTATTAACGTAATAACGAATGAAAGAAAAACCTGGGTCTATATATAAATTATTTGATTGACAGCTAAGTAAGGGAAGCAACTGTGCGTAACTTTAATTTGAGCCAGGGCATTAATTTCCTGCAATTTAACACGTGCGTCCCAGCGAAGAATCAGATTATTTATAAAAAATATCAATATTCTGCAACTGGTAAACGCGATGTCGGTAAGGAAGTCGCACATGTAACGTTGCGGGACATATCTAGCTAATTTGCATATTTAATCCACCAGTGGATTATTGAAAATATTACATGGCGTTATTACACTCTCAGGCGCGATGTCATATGATAAATGTAATTAAATGTAGATAAACAAGATCTTTCACTCCAACTCATTTCATATGAAATGACCATTCCAATCAGATCCTCTCTACATATGAACATACCAGATCATCAGGTTCAAATCTTCCATTACATCTACTACTGCTGCTGACTGAACACCTGGAGAAATAAATCAAAGCACTGTCAGCACTGGTGAGTTGATTGTCACTGATAGTACATGTAGTCTCGAACAAGAGCACTGCATTTGGGTGCCAACGCTCAGCTTCAGCCCTTTTTTTATAATGAAAAACTACTGGTAGTCCGAGTTTCAAGTTAATATTATCAGTAATGACAGAGATATTACAAAATGACCAAGTTTTTGCACGAAGACGCAGACGAAAATGTCCAAGTTTTGCACGACGCCGCCACCAGAGCTATGACAATACTCGTTGTTTTCTTTGAAAACAGCCGAGCTAAAAACGATCCTGATTAGAAACTGAGACTGTTATGCTTAAACATAAAACACCTGGGCCAGAAGTTCAAAACTAACGACGTCGTTAGTTAACGTATGGTTGAAACTTTGATCATTTATTATGGCAATTATGCTAGTATTTTTGATGAAAAAATTTGAGCAATTCGCAAAAGCTGCTCACATTTTTTTCAGCAAAAATATAAACAATTTAAATATTAAAATTGCTAGGACAGTTAATAATACGACCACTAACGAGCTCGTTACGCTAACAAAGCTTTGAACAACTGGCCCCAGTATTTTATTTTTAAGCAAACAGTGAAGACCCTGGGAGAAGTTGTATAAGGTGAGTCCTACAGAGCACTTTGTAGCGCTTCCCTATGCAACTGTGTGTTTCCAAAAACCGTTACGAAGCGCTTCAAAACTGTGTTTGGAGCTGCCTCTTTCTACATTGCATAGCATCCAGGCGAAACAAAATAGCGGTGCCTGACGTCGTGATGTAGGCCCATTGAGTATCCTTTTAAGCCATTTATTTATTTTATTTCCTTTCCATTTGAACATGGTACATTGTGCAGAATTGACAACAGAAAACAAAACCAATTACTGAAGCAAGCACCACATTTTTTTCTGATAATTTTTCCGTTTTTAAAATCCTTCCATTTTGGCAGATCTTTTAGAAAGCAGGGAGCGTTGCATAGCATGGACAAAGCCCTACAAAGGGCTATGTTTAAGCACTATCCTTACAGAACTCCCCAGATCAGACACCACAGAGTGCCACGATGAGGGTCTGCAGTTTTCCTAACCCTGCACATGAGTACTTGTGATACAAAAAACCCTCTTTACACAACCCTCTAGTGTTGTTACATTGAGGATCATCACATTAACAAGTCTATGAAATGAACATCCCCGTAAACCCAACTTTATATGGAAACAAGAGGCCCATGGGCCACTATGCTCACCAGAGCTCAGGTGGACACTGCCCAATGGCAGCCATGTATTTTAACATGATATCATTTTAGTCTACCAAATGAACCCCCATGTCCAAATGAGCACCAATGTGGACTCAGTATCTGCAACATTAGGCCTTTTATGAAGTAGAGGGGGTGGGGCATGGACCCAATGGAGCCCTGGTTGTTATCACTAAATACATGTACATCTTATCACTAGAGAAAGTGACCAGTGGGTCACGTATACCCCCGGCCAGCGCCATACTCTGATATAGCTTTCAAGCTTGTATGCAATATGAATGAAGATGTCAAGAAGCTATAAGAATTTATAAATGTGCTTGTAAAAGCTAAACTAAACATAAAATTTCTAAATGGACCAAGGGAGTGGGGGTATCAATGTTACTGAAGCAGCAGGGTGGGTTATGCATCAATGAAATCTTTGGACTGGTATGCAACATCGATGCAAGTATGAATTGAATTTGTCTTAGATAGAGTTTAGAACATACAGGCATCTATTAACTTTGTCATAAAACTTTAACCAAATGTAAAATTTCTAAGTCCATGACCTTGAGGTCCAGGTCGCCGTGGGTGGGAGAAGGGACATACATCACAAAATGTTGGGACTGGCACACTGATTCAAGTATCAACTGAATTTGTCTTAGAGTTTAGAACATAATAGGCATCTATAAACTTTGTCATAAAACTTTAACCAAATGTAAAATTTCAAAGTCTGTGTCCTTGGCCTAAAGGTCACTGTGGGGGGTGGGACATGCATCAATGAAATCTTAAGACCAGTATGTAGCTTCAGTGATAGTATCAACTAAATCTATCAAAGGGTTCAGAAGATACAATCTCCTTGAAACTTTGACGCAAAACTTTAACCAAATGTTAAATTTCTAAGTCTGTGACCTTGACATCAAGGTCACTTTGTGGGGGTTGGGACATGCATCAATAAAATCTTTAGACCAGTATGTAACTTCAGTGTAAGTATCAACTAAATCTATCAAAGGGTTCAGAAGTTACAATCTCCTAGAAACTTTGACGCAAAACTTTAACCAAAATGTTAACGGACGGACGGATGGACGCACGGACGGACGGACGGACAGATGGACGGACCCACATTTTGGGTTTGTGTGGCTGCACCTGTCCATATTTTATGGGGCTAAAATTTTTATGTGGCTAACGGTTTATGTGGCTATAAGACACACAAATCTGTACATCTAATGTGGCTAGCCACACAAACTTTGGACATCAGCCACATAAAGGCTGTCTGTACGAAACCGTCTTTGTCTAAACTTATGTGGCTACCAGAGGTTGTGATATCTAGCCCTCTAAAGGTAGAACAGAACTTTCTTTATAGTGCACTGATACATCTTATGGGTCTAGCTCCTCACATAGAGGGACTTTTTCCTACTGCAGCATTCAGCCCCAGGACAGCCAGTTAAATTTATGTGGCTCAGCCCCATAATCTTAAAGTTTAGCCTCATAATCCTGGACATCCATGTCCAAGGATGTCCAAGGTGATGGACATAAATTTATGTGTCTTTTTTTTATTTGATTTTTCTAGTCCCCCTGAACCCCTCTGTACTAACAGAAAAATGGGTTTGTGAGGCTAGCCACACAAACCCATTTTGCCACACAAAACCCTTCTATACCTAAAAGAAGCCACATAAACCCATTTTGTAAGAACGGATGGACGGACGGACGGAAGGACAGACGGAAAACCGGACACAAGGACAGACGGACGGACGAACGGCAAGACGAAAACTATATACCCCCATAGTATACTTCGTATACCGGGGGTATAATAAGGAACAAGAATATATATGGTTTAGCAGTGGGGATCTGTAAGGCCTCTTAAGTGATGGAGGTGTTGGGGCATGCCCTGTTGATCCCACTAAAGCCCAAGATTGTTGTCCCTAAATGTGTCTTATCATAAGGACCAAGCATATATATGGTTTAGGGGTGGGAATCTGAACGGTTTCTGAGATTTGAGGCCCTTTTATGAAGTGGAAAGGATAGGAATGTCCCCTGCGGACCCCCCTACAATAGATGTGCTAATAATAAGGAACAAGAACATATATGATTATGGGGTGGGGATTTGAATGGTTTCTGAAATATAAAGCCTTTTATTAAGTGCAAGGGCGGGGCACATTGTCTCAGCACAAAGAGACCCCCAGGTTGGTGTGATTGAACAAGTCTTATCATAAGGAACAAGTATATGGTTTAGGGGTGGGGATCCTAACTATTTCTGAGATATATGGCTTTTAATGAAGTAAAGCGATGGGGCATGGCCTGGGCATGCCCCGGGGACTCCCAAGCTGGTGTCACTGAATGCGTCTTATCATAAGGAAGATGAATATATATGGTTTAGGGTGGGGCTAAGAACAGTTTCTGAGATATAAGGCCTTATGTGAAGTGGAGGGGTGGGGCAAGGCCCCGTGAGACTCCCAGGTTGGTGTCAATGAATGTGTCTTATCATAAGGAACAAGAATATATATGGTTAAGGGGTCGCCATTTGTAGGGTTTCCAAGATATTGTGAGATTATGAAATGGAGGGAGTGCATGGCCCCAACACATCCCTGGGGACCCCCAGGTTGGTGTCACTGAATGCGTCTTATCATAATGAACAATAATATATATGGTTTAGGAGTGAGGATCTGAACAGTTTCTGAGATATATGGCCTTTTGTGAAGTGAAGGGTTGGGGCAAGGCCCCCGTGCATCCCTGAGGACCCCCAGGTTTGTATCAATGAATGTTTCTTACCATAGGATCAAGAATATATATGGTTTAGGGGCGGGGATCTGTAAGGTTTCCGAGATATTAGGCCTTTTATGAAATGGAGGGGGTGGGGCATGGCCCCGGCGCATCCCGGGGACTCCCAGGTTGATGTCACTGAATGGGTCTTATCATAAGGAACAAGAATATATATGGTTAAGGGATGGGGATCTGAATGGTTTCCAAGATATTGGGCCTTTTATTAAGTGGAGGGGGTGGGGCATGGCCTCGGCGCATCCCTGAGGACCCCCAGGTTGGTGTCACTGAATGCGTCTTATCAATAGGAACAAGAAAATATATGGTTTAGGGGTTGGGATCTGAATGGTTTCTGTGATATATGGCCTTTTATGAAGTGGAGGGGGTGGGGCATATCCCAGGCACAACCTGGGGGACCCTCAGGTTGGCATAAAAGCATATGGCTGAGAGAAGTTTACTCAAGAAACATGTCTATACTAGAATTTGTTTTTCTACAAAAACACAGATGTCTCCCCCGTTTTTGACTGCTACGTATAACCTTGACATTGGAGGTATTGAGCTGGGTCTTGTGTGCAACACATCATCTATTGAAGATGAACATTTCTGCATAGTAACTTTAAAAATGTTCAAAGAAAAATAAAAAAGTTATTGGCCGTAAACAAAAAAAGCACTTTTTTACCTTTGACCTCTAAGTATGGCCTTGACCTTTGCGGTACAACACATCGTCTCATGATGGTTAACATTTCTGCCAAGTAATTTCATAATCCATCAAAGAATAAGGAAGTTATTGACTGTCCTTTTTTTTTACCTTTGACCTCTAGGTATGACCTTGACATTGGAGGTATGGACCTTGGTCTTGCACATGACTCATGGTCCAACTTTCAAGCCTCTATCTCCAACAGTTTTTGAGATATCTTGCTGACAAGATTTTATTAAAAAAAATTCAAAGGGCATAATCCGGATGAGAAAAAAATACGTGTCAGCTTATTTTCCATTAGGAATGCATATATGAAATTTCAAAACCATAGCATACACAGTTCTAAAGTTATACTATGCATCACTTTTAGGATTCATTACAATGGGCACAAATTACCAAAATGACAAAGGGCCATAACTCGCAAAGTATTTTTCGGAATTTTGTCAAAAGTTAATCAGTTCATACACTCATCACCACCAATATACTCAACAACTTTCAAGGCTCTAGCTCCAATAGTGTTTGAGATATTTTGCTGACAAGATTTTATTAAAAAAATTTCAAAGGGCAATAACTCTTGAAAGGGGCATAATCCGGACAAGAAAAAAAATATGCGTCAGCTAATTTTTCATGAGGAACCCATATATGAAATTTCAAAACCCTAGCATACACGGTTCTAAAGTTATGCTATGCATCACTTTTAGCATACATTACAATGGGCACAAATTAACAAAATGACAAAGGGCCATAACTCACAAAGTATTTTTCGGAATTTTGTCATAAGTTAATCAGTTCATCTACTCATCACCAACAATCTATTCAACAACTTTCAAGGCTCTAGCTCCAATAGTTTTTGAGATATCTTGCTGACAAGATTTTATTAAAAAAATTTCAAAGGGCAATAACTCTTGAAAGGGGCATATTCCGGACGAGAAAAAAAATACGCGTCAGCTAATTTTCCATGAGGAATCCATATATGAAATTTCAAAACCCTAGCATACATGGTTCTAAAGTTATGCTATGCATCACTTTTAGCATACATTACAATGGGCACAAATTACCAAAATGACAAAGGGCCATAACTCACAAAGTATATTTTCGGAATTTTGTCAAAAGTTAATCAGTTCATCTACTTATCACCATCAATATAATCACCAACTTTCAAGGCTCTAGCTCCTATAGTTTTTTAGATATCTTGCTGACAAGATTTTATTAAAAAAAAAAAAAAATTCAAAGGGCAATAACTCTTGAAGGGGGCATAATCCGGACGAGAAAAAAAATAAGCGTCAGCTAATTTTCCATGAGGAATCCATATATGAAATTTCAAAACCCTAGCATACACGGTTCTTTAGTTATGCTATGCATCAAAAGCGTAATGGACAGACGAACGGACGAACGAACCAGAACCAATATGCCCCTCAAACTTTTTCAAAGTTGAGGGCATAATAAGAAAGTTATTGACAGAACACAAAAAAGGCCCTTTTTTCACCTTTAACCTCTATGTATGACCTTGACCTTTCAGGTATTAAACTGGGTCATGCGTGCAACACATCATCTCATGGTGGTTAACATTTCTGCCTAGCAATTTCAAAATCCATCTAAAAATAAGAAAGTTATTGACCAAACACGAAAAAAGGCCCCTTTTTTACCTTTGACCTCTATGTATGACCTTGACATTTTAGGTACCAAACTGAATCATGCATGCAACACATCGTCCCATGATAGTTAACATGTTTGCCAAGTAACTTCAAATTCTATTTAAAAATAGACAAGTTATTGACAAAACCCGAAAAAAGGCCCCTTTTTTACCTTTGACCTCTAAGTATGCCCTTGACCTTTGAGGTACCAACCTGGGTCATGCGCGCAACACATCGCCTTATATTGGTTCACATTTCTGCCATGTGATTTCAAAATCCATCTCAAAATAAGAAAGTTATTGACCAAATACGAAAAAAGTTTTAAAATCCATCTCAAAATTAGAAAGTCATTGACCAAATACGAAAAAAGGCCCCTTTTTTGACCTTTGACCTCTAAGTATGACCTTGACCTTTGAGGAACTGACCTGCCTCATGCGCACCACACATCGTCTTATGGTTGTTAATAATTATGCCAAGTAATTTTAAAATCCATCTCAAAATAAGAAAGTTATTGACCAAATACGAAAAAAAGGCCCCTTTTTTGACCTTTGACCTCTAAGTATGACCTTGACCTTTGAGGTACCGACCTGCCTCATGCGCACCACACATCGTCTTATGGTTGTTAATATTTCTGCCGAGTATTTTTAAAATCCATCAAAAAATAAGAAAGTTATTGACCGGACACGATTTGCCCATACATATATACATACCAACAAACTTCCAAGGGAGATAATTCAAAAAGTATAAATGAGAGAGTTATGGTTCTTGCGCACTGCACGTCGTCTAATGCTGATTAATATTTATACGAAGTTTTGTGACGATAGCTCTAACGGTTTTCAAGTTACAGAGCGGACACGAAAGTGTGACAGACGGACAGACGGACGGACAGACAGACAGACGCCCGGGGGAAAAACAATATGTCTCTCCGAAAAAATTTTTTTCGGGGGAGACATAAAAAGTTTTGTCAAAATATCTGCAATGACCTGGCAGTAAATGCCATTTTTCAATTTTCCCCATTATAAGTCTATGGAAACTATAAGTTGCCATAGCAACCAAACTAATGAGCCGATTTTCATAAAAACACAAACTTTCAATCCCCAAGCCCAAGGATGCTACAGATAAAATTTGGGCCCAATCGGCCCAGCGGCTTCAGAGGAGAAGATGTTTAAAAGAGTTTTATGGTAGTCACATGGACAGTAGTGTGAGTGTGAATTCGGGTTTAACGTCGCTTTCAACAATTTTTCAGTCATATCACGATGGTGTCTGGTTGCGACAGCGAGCTCAATGCTCACTTTTATGGTGCTGCCTCACTGAAGTTTCATGTTCCAGACACATTACATGATACCACACCCAGTCACATTATCCTGACACTGGGTCGACCAGTCCTAGCTCTACCCCGTAAATCTGAGTGCCAAGCGAGGAGCAGCTAGTACCATTTTTAACGACTTTGGTATGTCGGGGGCCCGGGATCGAACCTGTGACCTCTCGTTCCCCGGAGCGGACACTCTACCAACTGAGCTATCGGGGCCGGTTACATGGACAGTAGCAATACAACTCGGATGCATTTAGTAACTTTAGGTCAATTGAACTGAGCTGGTGTGACAAAAAGGCCCTTAGCATTTGCCAGCTTATATGCTCTTGCAAATGCCCATGCACAGCCACTTAAGGGGAATAGGAACACCTGGCAGATTTTCCACCATTTTTCAATGGGAGACAACTTTCTTGACTTCCTGTATGCTTTTCTATAAGCCCAGTCCCACTGAAAAAGGGGTCTACTCTTATAGGAAAGAATTTGCTCCTCAGGAGCAAATTCTTTCCTTTAAGGGTTGACCCATATTGATATGGCAATCAAAAAAACTTTTGCTGGAGTAACCTCCCCTGAAGGTGTACCCATTCCTCTTAAGGGGTTGGCTAATCAGTTTTGAAAAGATAATCAACCACCAGTCCTGCCATTGTGATCGTTAATAGATGAGTATTCACTGGGGATTTGGTCATAATTTTGTCTTTCTGGCTTTCTAAGCATGATTCCTTCCATACGTTATACTTACTGGTCAAGTTCAGACAGACAGGCCTCACCCGAGCAGTGTTCGTCCTTAGGGCTTGGAGAAATAGATTGGGCTACATGGTGCTTCCACACAGAGCTGAAACTGGCCAGACTAGTGTGGGTAAACCACGGTGTGAGTCAGACTGTCCAATGCATATAAGACTTTTGATTTCATTTGACAACAGGGTTGAGATGTCACCCCTATAATTGGAAATGGACTGATCCAAACTTACTAAATGGAATATTCCATTGTCATATATGGGTTAAAGGAAAGAATTTCTTTTAATCCCCCATTGTATACTGGCTGATCTTTGCATTCTTATATATTGGACAAGAGTGTAGGACAAAATCCCCCCCGGACAAAATCCCTCCCACTCATTTTTATATAGGTGGACAAAATCCCTCCCATGTTTTTTGCAAGGTGGACAAAATCCCTCCCACTACTTTTTACAAGGTGGACAAAATCCCTCCCATGTTTTTTGCAACTAGGACATAATCCCTCCCGTACATTTTTACAAGGTGGACAAAATCCCTCCCATGTTTTTTGCAAGGTGGACAAAATCCCTTCTAAAAATGTTCCAACCGGGACAAAATATATGTATGACTACCAAGAACATATAAATTTGCCTAGTCTGATATGAGTCTTCACAATCCACCTGAAGAAAGTGAAGACCCTGATCAGACTGGGAATGTATCCATGTTTATCTGAATTTTGGCTGGATTCAAAGACAAATTATTGGTTTTGTCAAACAGTGGTCTGTATATGATAATGTGTGTGCTATTACCAAAACATGAAAATCCCTAAGACAACAGCAAAAATAGCTAACTCTTGTACATATTGCTGATGACTTTTAATTATTATGGTTTCTAGTTAATTTGTGCTTATTTTCTTATTTATTCTTTTATGATCATTTCTTGTTAATTAGTGCCTTATCAATTCATGCTGAATATGTTTGTATTTTAAATGTGCTAAAAAGCAATTGTCTAATTGAGCGCTATTAATGTTAATCATTTTTTTCTAATTGCCTAATTACTGTTCACAGTTAACTCAATTATCTTTATATTCTTTCTATACTTAAATGGTTAAATGGTTATCATTGCTGTTAGACACAAACAATTATTTAATAAATAATGTTTGTTTGTATGCCTGATTAAAATGTTGACAAAGACTTGGTCTTTCTGTTGTAATTGTAAAAATTGAAACCATGCATAATATTTCCTACTTTATCATGTGTGCCTGGTAAAAAGGGTAAATGCCCATGGATTGTGGCTGTGCAGTCTTTTAGGATTTTTCACTTGAAGAACTTGCTATTGTAGGAAATGTTCAATGCAAGAAAGAGGATCCCACAAGCAATTATGGTGCAATTTGAGTCTTGAGGAAGATGCTAAAATAGTAGCCAACTGATGTCAGCCGGGAGGAGTTTTGTCCTAGTTGCAAAATTTTCAGGAGGGATTTTGTCCACCTTGTAAAAAGTAGTGGGAGGGATAATGTCCTAGTTGCAAAAAACATGGGAGGGATTTTGTCCACCTTGTAAAAAGTAGTGGGAGGGATTATGTCCTAGTTGCAAAAAACATGGGAGGGATTTTGTCCACCTATACAAAAATGAGCGGGAGGGATTTTGTCCGGGGGGGATTATGTCCGGCTACCATTGGACAAGCCTATTTGTCAATTCTGGCTGATCCTTTCAATCTTATATATCTGACAAGCCTATTTGTCAATTCAAAGGTGTTGAGTCTACTTATTCCATTTTTGTTCTGTTTTTGATGGAAAATCCTATTAACAAACTGTGTAAACCCTGATCAGCTGCCAAATTAGTATTATCCGGGTCTGCATTGCTTGCCTTTTATGTCCCTTTTACGAGTTTCTGAGTTAAGAGTGGGTTAGGAGTAGCCCCCTCTCGGGGAAAGATTTTTTCTTTACTTTTTTGTCACAAAAGCATAAGTTTTTTTCTGGTTACCCCATTAAAATCAAAGCACTGACAGTACTGGTGGGTTGACTGCCTCTTGAGTTGGTGTTGGTAAAAAGACCCTGAATCGGAACTTAGACTGTTTTCTTCTACACTTAAATTCCAGTACTTTAAGCCAACATTGTAGAACCTGGTCAGATGCCGCATCTTTTACACAGCTCTGTGACATCACAGGAAGAAGACTAGTGCTGCTAAAAATAACCATTACCTGGATTTTGCACATAGTCAGTGATATTCGCATAGACAAAAGCAGATGGGAAGTTTCGTTAGTTAGTAGCTTTGGGCTGATTGATAAACAACTGACCCAAGAGGTAGGGTTTATAAGGCTGCTTATTTCTCAAGGACTTGTTAACATACTGTAATGATCCTACATGTAAGTACTGCGACAGACAGGCCTAATCAAACATTGCAGACCCAGATCAGACTGCTCCTTCAGGAGCAGTCTGATCAGGATCTACACTGTTTGCCATGCTGCCTGCACTTTTGGACTCCTTGCTGGATTGTGAAAGAAACTGTAAAAATTTTAGGAGAATTACAACAAGTCCTCAAGGTGAGCTTATTTTCAGGATTTTTACAGTTATAAAAAATTGAAAATGGTTTCTCAATGACTGTTAACTCTTATCCTGCTGTTCACAACAACCCTTATCTTTGGAAATAGTGTAGACCCAGATCATATGGCTTCTGAAGAAGCCATCTGATCAGGATCTTTACTGTTTGACATTCAGTTTATGGATTTGTAAAAAATAAATTACATCAAGTAATCTGATTGGTTCAAAGTCAGAAATGGGTGTGGCTAAACTGAATATTCAGCAGGATAAGGGTTGAAAGTGGAATCTGTACCTCTGTAGATTTTTCAAATACTTCAGCCTGGAGAATGTTAGGTTGCATCTCATCACTGCATTAATGACCCTCGCCATGATAAATGCTCTGAAAAATACCAAACATATGTTGGCACCTTAAGTTGGCTTAACCCTTTTTGTACCAAATGGAATCATGCAGGAGTCCATTTCAAAAGTACCAGTGAACTTTTTTTACACCAAGTACTACACACTTCTGCTAGGTAGATCCCCAGAGCAATTTTACTGCTGCTAGAGAAAATTCTATAATCGGCTGATTTTATGCATATTGGTTTATACCCGCTTTTTCGAAGAAAAATCGGGTATATTGTTTTTGTACCACAGTTGACTCCGTCGTCCGTCCATCTATCCTGTCACGTTTCTTGTAAATGGATCTCCTCTGCAACCACTATAGTTACACTTTTGAAACTTTGCGTGTGGATAGTTCATGGTATGTACATGGCAGTGGGCTACTTTTTTGTGACCTTGACCCCAACATGGCTCCAAGGTCAAAGGTCAAATAGTATGAGTTGCCATATCTCCTAAACAATTCGAGTCACACTTCTGAAACTTTGCTTATTGGATGGTCCTTGGAATATAGAATATGTTGGACTACTTTTGGTGTGACCTCGACCTCAACATGATCACAAGGTCAAAGGTCAAAAAGTATGATTTTGCCATATCTTCTAAACTATTGGAGTTATGGAGTTACACTTCTGAAACTTTGGTTATTGGATGGCCCTTGGAATATAGAATAAATGTGGATAGTTTTGGTGCGACCTTGACCTCAACATGACCCCAAGGTCAAAGGTCAAAAAGTATGACTTAGCCATATCTTCTAAACTATTGGAGTTACACTTCTGAAACTTGGTTATTGACTGGCTGTTGGAATATAGAATAAATTGGGATACTTTTGGTGGACCTCAACATAACCCCAAGGTCAAAGGTAAAAAATTATGACTTTGTCATATCTTCTAAACTATAAGAGTTACACTTCTGAAACTTTGCTAATCAGTTAGAATGTTCTTTGCATATTTTTTTAAATTACATGTTGTTTTGGCTAGCTAATACATAGTCATTAGTGTTATTCATAGAAAAAGCGGGTATTTGCGATGGTATACCATCGACTGCTGATCTAGTTCATTATTGTTTTTGATAGATCTGTAAGACCAATTCTAACTGTTGTTGTCATAAATAAGTTTGCAAAGAAATCCATCAGCTTTACAATGCAGATACACACAAATAAGTAACCGAAAAACGACCTTGTGGAATTTCCCCATAATTGCTAAAACAAAGGCAGTTAAAAATAGATCACCTATATTTAATACACATCTAAATTTAGTGAAATATGTCATTTAGCTTTTCCTTACAATAGTTTTCATTGGTTTAACCCTTATCTTGCTGTTCACGACAACCCCTATCTTTGCAAACAGTGTAGATCCAGATCAGATGGCTTCTGAAAAAGCCATCTGATCAGGATCTGCACTGTTTGGCATTCAGTTTATGAATTTGTAGCAATAAATTACATTGAGTAATTTGATTGGCTAATAGACAGAAATGGGTGTGGCTTAAATGAATATTCAGCAAGATAAGGGTTAAACTCCATCTGATATCCTTGTAGAGACCTGGGGGGTTGCGACACAGCATAGGCCTGTTCTCAAGGTGGTAGAGCACGGGTACTAGGACATTTTGCAATAGCCGAAATTGGCTGGTCTAATAGTAACCCTTCCTGGCTCACTTTTGGCCGCCGTTCAAAATTCAAAATTACATGCATTATCACCCTTTAACAAGCACCGTGTCCAAGGCGTTTTCTCTACCACGGCAGGGGTGGGGGTAGAGTCTAATGGAAGCCAAAACCGATAATGCATGAGAAGCTTTTTTCCTCGGTCAGACAAGGGCTGTGTACTGACACATTTTGCAGCCGGAATTGGCAACGTGTCACCACATTCTAGAGCCCGACCATTGGTCTGCATCTGCATTCAAAATTCGAACCCCGCCAGAGGACTGCCCATTTTACAGGACAAACGCTTAACATTGGGTGCGTTCTGTGCCTACATGACATCTTGAGCGGGGGATGTGGGAGGTGGGATTGACCTACTTCTCACATCCTCCGCGAAAGAAGTCACCCAACTCCCAATCGGTTAGCTGATAACTGTCAAGCAGACAGGAGTCAGCATATTGGCAGCCTAGGGAAAAGAGCAGTACCTACAACTAATCCCAGATGGCGAACTGGGGGTAGCCCCTATGTGCCCATGGCGCCTGGTTACCTTAAAAACATCTGTCAGTCAGTCAGATCCGTTATTGGAAAAATACCTTTATCCCCTGCAAGCGGATATACATGTATCAGTTACCAGCATCTAAGACAGATGGAGTTTAAACCGATGAAAACCATTGTAAGGAAAAGCTAAATGACAAATTTCACTGTATCCCTAGAGTTTGAAACATCATCCCAAATTCCAGTCATATCTGGGGTTCCCCAAGGATCAGTACTGGGATCAATCCTGTTTCTTTTATACATTAATGACCTACCAGAGCAGATCCACTCACAGGTCAGACTTTTTGCAGATGACACGGCAATATATTTGGCCGTCAGCAGTGATGCTGACTGCACCTTATTGCAAAGGGACCTCCAAAAGCTTGAAACTTGGGAAAAGAATTGGAAATTAACCTGGGTAAATGCCAGGTCCTACACATTTCCTGTTCTGAAGAACCCATCAGACACAATTACATTCTCCATGGTGAATTCCTCCAGGAGGCAGATCATGCCAAGCACCTGGGCCTTGAGTATAGCCATGATTTAACTTGGAACACCCACATTCATAACGTGACCACCAAAGCAAATCGGACCCTGGGCTTCGTATGTAGGAAAATATGCACCAAACATCAAGGCATATGTAAAACAGCTTATAATACCCTTGCTAGGCCCCAGCTTGAGTATGCCTCCCCTGTGTGGAGCCCATATACCCAGTCAAATATAAACAAGGTTGAACAAGTCCAAAGAAGAGCAGCTAGATGGGTCAAACATGACTACTCTTCATATAGTAGTGTGACCCAGATGCTTAATACCCTGGAATGGAGATCATTGGAACAGAGGCGGGCAGATTCTCACCTCCTATTGTTCTACAAGATAGTATATGGCCTTGTCGAGATTCCGCTCCCTACATACATCCGACATCCAATCAGAACTACCAAAAACATGCATACTATGCACTACATTCAAATCCCTACTACTGCCAGTTAATATAAATACAGTTTCTTTCCCTTGGCTGTGATACAATGGAATCACCTTCAACCTCATGCTGTTGTGTGCTCTGATCTGGATTCTTTCAGATCGACCATATGCACCCTCCATCGGCCAATGCCATGAATCATGAAACTTTTCTTTTATCTGATTTTAATCTCTACTTTCTAACACTGTTTTTACTTTCAATTCTCCTAAAATCCAATACTTTTCTTCAATTACACTTCTCTTTTTCTAGCCTTCGCAGCTGCACATAATCCTCGTGAGGGGGTGTTGCAGGATGTATTCACCAATCACCATATTTGCATTATTTGCTGGCTCTCAGCTTGCACATTGTCAATATTGGAAAAAACAGGTTACCAGATCCCTATCTATCTATCTATCTATCTATCTATCTATCTATCTATCTATCTATCTATCTATCTATCTCTCTCTCTCTCTCTCTCTCTCTCTCTCTCTCTCTCTCTCTCTCTCTCTCTCTCTCTCTCTATCTATCTATCAATCTATCTATCTATCTTCTGATACTGCGTCGGTCACATTTGACCATTACCGCAGGTGTATATTACATACACTCCAGGCTTTGCAGGATGAAAGCCTACACAGTAATCATGTAATTACAGTAGGGATCTTTAACCTGCACAGGGGGCCTCCAGTTAACGCCCCGATCCGAAGGACGGTGCACTTTATGACATTCATCCCTGCAAATGATGCCAATGGAGCATGTTCGGACACCGAAATTTTATCGCCGCTGCCGGGGATCGAACCTGGTACCTCTAGCATCAGAGGCAAGTGCACTAACCACTGAGCTATCCCCCTGACCTTAAAAGGTCAGAGGGGTCTGGTTACCTGTTTTTCCAACGCTGATAACTATCAGATTAGGAACCAGCAGATAATGCAAATAAGGTGAATACAGATAAATAGCTAAACTCTCAGACCTGATCTGTCCTGGTGTATGAATGTCATTTGACGTGTCATAATGGAGAATGTGGACTCCATTAAATACCTTGGAGTGACAATCTCACACAACTTGAGATGGAATACTCATATTAGCAACATGTGTACTAAGGCAAATAGAATGCTTGGTTTCCTGAGGAGAAATCTTCATCAGTGCCCTCAGGATGTAAAAGAGGCAGCATATAAAGGTCTTGTTCGCCCAATCTTGGAATATGGTAGTTGTACCTGGGACCCCAGTGGAGTGGTCCTTAACGATGAAATTGAGAAAGTTCAGAATAGAGGTGCTAGATTTGTAACAGGCAATGGTTTACAGAGGTTTCGCCACCAAACAAGTTCGCAATCGGAGGTTTCCCCACCAAGAGCTTTCGCCACTAGGAGGTTTCGTCCCTGGACGATTTCGCCACCAAAAATCTATCTTTCTATCTATCTACTGATACTGTATCACCCCCTCGTGGGGATTATCTGCAGGTGTCCGGGGCGCAATTGATTATTGTCCCTTTCTGAAATAAGCACTGGGGGCTCCCACTGCTTATTATACCAATAATAAGCAGTGGGAGGGGGGCAATAGATTATTGTCCCTTTCTGAAATAAGCACTGGGGGCAAATGTCCATACCAATAATAAGCAGTGGGAGGCAAATATCCAGGTTGTATTTTCAACTGGGGGGCAAATGTCCGTCAATACACTTTTTCATTGGGGGGCAAATGTCCTTGGGGATGGGCAAATGTCCTGGAATCAGAAGTGTCAGCACCCTTTGAAACACCTCGCAGTACTCCTTCTTCGTTCTCCGTGACATCAGACAAATGGCGTTTAAAACTATAAACAGTCTTTATTTATTTCTTGTCGTAAACCCTGCTCAAAAATAAAATAGTTTAAGCAACATATCTAAAAAGGTGGTGAATCCTCCAAAGGCAAAAATCGAAAAAGTGGCGAACCCTCTCACAGAGGTGGCGAAACCTCTGGTGGCGAACATGCAAAGTGGCGAATCCTCTGACATCCCAGGCAATTACTGCTTTGAAACTGGGAGCATGACTGGAATACTTGGAAAATTAAAATGGGAGTCTCTTAAGAAAAGGAGAAAAGACAGTAGGCTAATCCTTTTATACAAAGGTCTAAAGGGTGCTGCCAGCATTCTAACAGATGACCTTGTTCCCCAGCTAGACACTGTAGAAATCACCATTCGTTGCCGTTTCAGACCCTTAGCGCAAGAACTGACATTTATAAAGAGTCGTTCTTCCCCAGAACCATTAGAGATTGGAATGCCCTTCCCGATTCGATTATTTCGACAGCTGAAGGTGCTGATGATTGTGTAGCTAAATTTACCTCTTTGGTTAGAGCTATGGACTAACTTCCCACATCACAGGTCCTGGTGTATGAATGTCATTTGACGTGTCACCAGTAACAATTCTGATTCTGACGTGTCACCAGTAACAATTCTGATTCTGACCTGGTTATTGGGTCAATTCTGGTTATTGAACACACTATCGGATGATTCTTTGAATCCAGATTTTGTCTCCATATGGCTTTAGCTGTTGGTGGAAGGGTTCCGGGTCGTTTCGCCCGTGGGTCGTTTCGCCCTGATTTCCGGGGTGGGTCGTTTCGCCCTTACCTGGTGGGTTGTTTCGCCCGTGAGTCGTTTCGCCCGTGGGTCGTTTCGCCGCAATTCTATTTTAAGGGAGTTACAGACGGAATGGATGAGTAAATGGGCAGATGGATGAATAAATAAATGAATAAATGGGTGAATGCAGTTGTGTGTTGGTAGATGGACGGACGTACAGAAGAACCGACGGCATTTTGAATATACAGATATAGATAAGTTAATGACTGAATGGAGAGTATTGTTAGATGGACAATCGGAAATGAATGAATGAAGTGATGCATGTGTAGATGGACGGACGGATGAACGGATCTGAACTGTTCATGGTGACACGTCAAATGACACCTACGGATGGCTGATGTATGGATGGGCTCGTTTCAGAGTTCGGATAGAGAGACAAAAAGTGAAAAAAAAACAAACATTATAAACTGTGTATGTGATCTTCACAAATCCAAACAACAGTGTCAAAATGTGTTAAGTATGTGATATATGGGTACTCGTTAGAATCGCTTTGTCGAGGCGGTTCTAACGACCATCCACATTCCATGCCAGGAGCAGAAATAGCAGGCTATGGGTACTACCCACAAAACACACAACGAACATGCAACACATTGTTTTTTCATATTTCCGCCCCAAAAATACACAGACCGTTGGTGATCGTTAGAACCGCTTCGCCGAGGCGTTTCCAACGAGCACCCGAGCTGAAATGTGAAAAATATAATAATCTTTGATCAGAACAATTTAGATTCTTTTATTTGGTGGTACAATTTTCCAGTATTTGAATAAGCATGTTTTCGTAATGCAAACTATTAAACAGACAGGTACGATAACTAGGCCATGCGACATAGTGCTTGTTTCACATCTCTAAAATGGCTATTTTATTTTGAAAATCTGTGGTATTTTTTCTTATCTATACTGCAAATATAGGTTGAGGCGGTTCTAACGAGTACCCACAACCTTCGTCTTGTAGCAGAAATAATAAAAATAATGTATACCCCAGAAAACCCCAGTTTTCTTCATATAAGGTGGGGTTTAGGGGTAGTTCAGTTCACAGGGGCCCGGCACATTTTTTTGTGATTTGGAAAATGTATAAAGAAAAAAAAATGGGAAATGATACTAAATATAGACAAGGGGTTGAACATGGCATAAGGACCCACTACCCCCATTTCACATTCACATACCATTATTGAGAACATCAAAACACTCTCATTTTGAAACCCTGGCTGTAATTGTCCCCACAAACCATCGCTAGTCAATGGATAGAATCATTTCAGCCAAATCAAAACGGTATCCACAATACAGCTAGGGAAAACGACCTATTTTGACAGATTTTACCAGGTCGGACACGACCTCGTAAACACAGAGTTCACGGCTGTAAAACTAAAAGCCAAGCATGCCAACATAAATCTTTGACATCGTCTAATAATAAACTTATAAACATAATAAGTGCTGCTGGTGAGAAGTTCAAAAGTCTCTAGATAACAACATACTCGGCGTTTATAATCTTCCTGAAAATCTTTCAGCAGCTGCGGCCATACTTGTGTTTTGCTTCATCATGTGACTTTGCTGTATCACATAATTTCATTGGTCGGTGTTTTGGTTTCCTCTTTCGCAATACTGGGGCGGTGTAAAACCAGCTGAACATAAAACCAGTCGTATTAAACACCGGTATTGGCATGAAACTACCGGAGACCACATAAACGCTACTTAGGCATTTTTTTCAACGCTCCATATCCTTGAGAGCTGTATGATTGAAAAAAAAAAAAAACTTAAACATACAAATGTTCGTTTAATGTTCGTTTAATGTTCAACTATGTTAGTTGTCGAAACTACCAACTCTTTCAACAAAAAAAAAAAAAAAAAAAAACTATTTCGGTACCCAATATAGATAGTTGATTTCGGTATTTAGTAGTCCGCCTATTTTGTAAACAAACAAACGAAAAAAAAAAAAAATACACAAACATATATTTGGAACGGAACAAAAAGGAAACCAAAAATACCATACCGAACAACATCCAGCTCGTTTTTTATACAGACTATATTTAGTATCATTTCCCATTTTTTTTCTTTATAGGAGCTTTTTTCGTGACGTACTTCCGGTTCTAAAAATAGAACGGGAAAAGCCCTGGCCGTCATCTGTCGTATTGCTTCAAGGCAGTGGGACAGATAAAGTGTTAATTACAGCGTAAAACAGTGGAATTCTTTTAAACTTTTGGGGAATTCTAATGTAAGATAATGGGAGAAACACCGATATGCTGCCAGATGTGAAATTTCGCATTACAAAAATCATATATTGTACATACGACCCAACAGGGTCCTCTCTCTCTCAGCGCACCGACAATTAGCGAGCGTAGGCAAATGTAAAATAAAGTTTCTCGTTAATGACGCTACGTCAACCGACATGTAGCGGGTCAACAACGTCGTGTCTACACCAAACCAACTTCAAAGCGATGCATTGAATTTGACATTGCAACGTTGATGAAACGTCCCAACGTTTCGTTGGCGATAATACGGCGTTGCTTAATAAAATGTCATTTGCCCTGTGATCGGACCCATCAAGACTCAGTGGGATTGGAACATTAAATTCAAAACAAACGTAGAACACCCTTTCAGAGCATAAGAATGTTAAACACTCCTTCGCAAGTGCAAGATTTTACAGTAAAATCTGATAGATTTGTAGATTGGTTCAACCTGCCCAGCCCTTAGGTCTACATTAACCCATTTGGTACCGGAAACCCCAAAAGGGGTATGTGACAAACAGTGCAGGCCAAGATCAGACGCCGCAGAACGCGGCGTCTGATCAGGGCCTACACTGTTTGCAAAAAGTTTGGCCATTTTCCAAATAAATTTTGAAGAAAACACAACCTGACACCCCTAAATCAAGTTTGAAAATGACTCCTGCTATATATGTAAGGAGGAAGATTCCATTTGGTACAAAAAGGGTTATGGGCTTCTTGGATACAGGGATCAGTCAAACCATCTAAACGGTCACGTGCCATTGAAGTGAGTTGGAGTGGTTGTCGACGGCATGACGTCGAGCCAACGTTGACTCGACGCCCGTCTGTAAGTCTACTCATTGTTTTTTTTTGTTCGACTGTCAGTATGTTTATTTGTCTGTCTAACAGTCCGTCCGTTCGTCTGTTAGTCAGTCATTCAATCAGTCGGTATGTGTGTCGTCTGTCTGTCTACTGTCAGTTTGTCAGTCAAACCTCTCTCTCTGTCTCTCTCTCTCTCATGAGTTGGGGTGGGTGTCGACGGCATGACGTCGAACCAACATTGACTCAACGCCCCTCCGTCATTAGTAAATTTCGACTGTCAGTATGGACATTTAAACTGCACATGTAGATAGAATGAGATAGGTAGGTAGGAAGATAGCGAATAAAATAAAAGTTACGTAAAAACTTATTTCGTGAATAACGGTATCTCAAGCCATTGACATTGGTCATTCACGGAAAGATTTTCGTCAATTAAAAACGGATTTAGGATAAATGAATTTCGGTAATGAAAGTAAAATATCATTCTTTCCTTCTCGAGGAATTGTTTCAATGAAAACGGGTATATTTTCTCTCAAAATGCCCGAATATTGTTAGCATTTTAAGTCCCGCCAATACATTTGAATAGCGATGGCCGTTTCGTTGACGGCCAGTACTTTGCGCATGCGCAAGAATGACGTCATAAACGGAATTCCTAAAGCCTCGTATACATTTTCCAAATCACAAAAAAAATGCGCCGGGCCCCTGTGGTTCAGTTGCTCAAACCTGACGTAGACGCCGTCAGTAGGTCGTCTAGCTGACTACACGAGGGCAAAACCATGTTTTCCGGAACTCTCAATACCCCCATCAATCCCTTTACATACCAAAACAAACATAACCTCAATAAATAGGGCTTGAAAAAAATGGGCGAAACGGCCCACCTAATCAGGGCGAAACGACCAGCGGGCGAAACGACCAGCGGGCGAAACGACCCAGGGCGAAACGACCCAGGGCGAAACGACCCACGGGCGAAACGACTCACGGGCGAAACGACCCGAAGCCGGTGGAAGTCAAATTCAAACAAACTGGTCAATTTTGTGACAGATAGCAAGTCACGAAAACCTATGACTTTGGCAGAAATCCAGTCTCACAAGCATTACAGAGCGAGATTTTAATATCTAAGCTAAGGAATGTTATCGTAAATACATCACCTTTTGCTTAAATACAGGAATTAAAATCAAGTAAGGTATATAAATTTAGACAATTAAAAATAACCTTTTTCATCAAGTCTATGTCGATAAGATGCTTAACTTGACTGGCGGTCCTACTAAACACCCACCGGGGAACCAGACAATTCACCGACATAACAACTCACCGGCGTGGTTTGAGACAATTCATCGACACAATTGAAGACATTTCACCGACACTTTTTGAAAAAAAAAAAAGTACTGGGTACCACCCAGGAAATCCTGCTCGTAATGCTCAGATGTGAGCGAGTAGCAGTAATAGGAGAAAGACAATTCACCGACACATTTAATTCTTTCATTTGTAGTTTAATTTACATTTTTGTCATAATTTCCCGCCATTACCACACCAGTGGGTGGGGTAAACACAAAATTGAATTATTCTTTGGAGGCTTTTGTTTCATGTTTGTGTTTATTTCTCTTTGGTGTCTCTGATGGGGGCTGCGGGTTAATTGTATCGATTCCTGATCATTGCCTCCACTTCTATTTTGCCACATTCATTTTCCTAAAGAGCCTGTAGGTTGTCAGATACTTGAGTGTGTTGAGCTATATATATTATTTTGACTAGGATACTGAATAGTCCTTTGTAGCTGTCAGTACACTGATTGTTAAAAACTCGGAATCAGAATTGTTACTTTAATTGTGTTGTCACCTTGTCAGCGAGTGTGGACTGTCCGTACAGCTGACAGACGGCTGGTAACCGAGTGTTGTCAGATAGTTGAGCAAGCAGAGCTGTTTTTCTTGTATAATTGTTTGACTCAAAGTTGCCCAGTATACTAAAATGAAGGTCTCCCTTCTCCCCATGGTCTTGATTCTTTGGTTCACCCTATGGAAATTAAGTAACAGAACGCAACCGGATGATGAAAATCAGGAGTGCAGGATTGCAAAAGAGCAGCACTGCGATAAAACTTCTCAGTACTTGGCTTTAACTAGCAAGCTAGGAAACAAACGATTTTTGGAGGGCTTACGCAACTTCAAGTCCTCAGGTGGAACAAATTTGATCATTCTATTGATCTTGGCCTGAGACATTGAAACTAAACCCGGTCCAAGGTTTCGCTGTGGGCTGTGCAAAAAATGTTGCATAGACTCTCAGAAATGGATAGAATGTGAAAAATGTGAACAGTAGAAGTGGAGACAATGGTTAGGAATCGATACAACTAACCCACAGCGCCCATCAGAGACACCAAAGGGGAAGAAACACAAACACGAAACAACAGACCCTAATGAAAACATCAATGGCGGAAAGCCAAAAGGGCAGTTACTTTCCCACAAAATGGCCAATAGGCTAACCAAAATAAAATAATATAAGCGACATAAACACCCAAAGACAAACCATAAACAAATAAACCGCGACAGAAGAACCGCCTTGGAACGGTCAGCGAAAACGAATTCCATTGGGGGGGGGGGGGGCTTAAATCGACTCTACGTGGTCACAATCCCCGCCCTTACTTCCGTAGCGATTAAGACAAATAATTTGTTCAGTCCGCATGAAGGCCTCCTAACTCATCAGTGCAACATCTCCGTGAACACAAAAAATCAAACAACCACAGAGATGAAACAACGGTGAGGACTCCACAGCAAGAAACCACTGAAATGGTGGAGCAAAAGAAAACCAACAGTTAGACTCCGATGGGCCCGACAAGAGAAAGAGCATCAACCAACATAAGCCTTTACGTTGGAACCGTCATAGAATCTGAGGCCTGAATCTGAGCGATTTCATTCCTCGTGTTCTGAATTGGATGAAAACGAATTGCTAGAGCTTGAAATTGGAATTGGAACTTCGTATTGCAAAGGTTGCAAAGCTGACTGTGGCCCATGTAGCGGTGATGTTCTGAATGAACATAAGGCCGTTCAGTGTGACCAGTGAGAAATGTGGATTCATACGAATTGTGCTTTCCTTCCAGTTGCCGAGTATGGCAGACTGGTAAACTCGAGTTGTTCATGGATATGCCCGAAGTGCGAGGTTTTCAATTTTTCTGGCTCGTTCTTCAGCGAACCTATAGAACTGGTAGAAATAAATAAATTTGAACCTCTTTCAAAAGAAAAAGGAATTAAATCTCCGACTTTTGACATGAGAAAGCAGAATTTTGTAAAAGGTTTGAAACTTTGCAGTATAAACATTAACGGTTTAAAAGGAAAAATACTTGAACTTTTAGCTTTCCTTGATACTCACCAACCACATATTGTGGTTATTCACGAAACAGAGATTGACAGTTCAATTATGACTTTGGAGGTTTTCCCTGAAACTTGCAAATACAGTGTCTACAGAAAAGATAGAAACACTCATGGCGGCGGGGTGATGTTACTCGTTCACAGAGGCATCTCTCATGTGCCATTCATGGAACTGGAAAACGACTCAGAATCTGTTTGGGTTAAGGTTTTTGCAAACAAAACTTCTCACTTTATTGCAAGTTGGTATCGACCACCTAACGGCACAGTTGAAAACTTCCAGTTATTTTAAGATCAGCTTGGTCGCATTAAGTCTCAGAATACGGGTAAAAAACTTCCCGCAGTACATGACCTAGGTGACTTCAACTTCATAGAGATTGTTTGGCCCGATAGACTCAGCAAACAAGGCACGATGCTGAGTCCTTCAGAAGGACAAATGTTGGTTGACATCATGAATATCATGGCTTGGATTACACCCTTCTGGAGTCCATGTCTGTTGAGCTGAAAATTGATATTTGCCATTTTTTTCTAGGGATTAATAACTTTTGATCAACGCTTTGGTACTACGACCTAAACTACTTGGAACAGGTTGTTGACTTCCCTACTCGAGATAGGAACACTTTGGATTTGATATTTACAACTTTGCCAAGACAGTTTTGGAATATTCAGTCCCCAGACAAACTAAGTGATCATGATATTTTCTCTGGATTTGTGAAAATCACATACCACCTATAAAGAAACCTCGTAGAAAGGTGTACTTATATCAAAAGGGTGACTATGAAACTATGAGGAAGGATCCCCTAAATTTGTAAGAGCGAAATATTTAATGGTCATTCAGACGCTAAATCTGTCCAGGAGAACTTTGATTTGATAAAGTGTTTCATTCAAGGTTCGTCCGAAAATTATATCCCCTCAAAAAAGCTAGCAGGTCTGTATCTTCAATTCCTTGGATCACACCTGAAATAAGAAGGAAAATTCGGAGGTTAAATAAGATTCATGCTAAGGCAAAAAAGTTGGGAAGTGGTAAACTCAGAGCAAAATTTGAAAACTTGAGACGAGAAATTAAAAATGACACCAAAATCAGCATGATCTGTATGTAAATAACTTAGTAGGTGATGTAAAGGCAAATCCCAGAGACTTCTACAGATATTTCAATAGCCAGATGGAAGATAGGCGAGGTGTCACATCCCTTCATAAAAGAGGAGGGAACGGGGTCGCTGAATCAGACTCTGAAAGGGCAGAGGAATTGGTTGGTCAATTCAATGATGCATTTAATAAATCTGAATTCAACGAGGTTCCATTGACTGGAAGGTCGGTTCCTTTCATGGAAAATATTGTTGTTTCCTCAAGCTACTTACAGGCTTGAACCCGTCTTAAGCTTTAGGACCTGATGAGCTTCATCATAGAGTCCTGAAGGAACTAGCAAATGAATTAGGTCCAGTTTTTGCTCATCTTTTCCAATAATCTCTCAAGACGGGTGAAATTCCCAAAGAATGGCTCGTAGCGAACATCTGTCCACTTTAAAAAAAGGATACATGGCTCTTGCTCGTAATTATCGGCCGTTGTCACCGACCTGTGTTCTATGTTAATTGCTTGAACACATAGTCTGCTCAAACATCACCAACCCACTTGGATGAAAATAAACTTTTGTCAGACAGACAACATGCATTTAGGAAAAGGCATAGTTGCGAAACTCAATTGAACACGGTTATTAATGATTGGGCAAAAATCTTGGACAAAGTGGGGCAGGTGGACACGTTTATTCTGGACTTCGAGAAGGCTTTTGACACCCCTCCTCATGAACTACTTAAATCCACATCATTTGGTTATGGAATTGGAGGGACGACTCTCAAATGGATAGATTCATTTCGTTGCTACAGAAAACAGCGTGTTGTTGTTACTGCCGAATCTTCAGTATGGGCGCCAGTTTTATCTGGGGTCCGTCAGGGGACTGTTCTTGGTCCGCTGCTATTCTCCCTGTACATCAATGATATTTCCACTGACATTGACTCGGAAATAAGAGATACTGAGGACTCAAAGAAACTTCAGAAGGATATAGATAGATCAGCATGTTGGGCACGAAAATGGGGCATGAGATTTCAACCCGTTTTTAATGCAATATTATGCCGTTAGCTAGGAAGAGAATAAATAAAAATGAAGCTTCATTCACCTTAGAGGGAATTCCCTCGAAAATGTGAATTCCATTAAATACCTTGGTGTGACAATCACTCACGATTTGAGATGGAATACACACATTAGTAACATGTGTACAAAGGCGAATAGAACACTTGGTTTCCCGAGGCGAAATCTTCGTCAGTGTCCACAGGATGTGAAAGAGACAGCATTTAAGGGACTTGTTCGCCCAATCTTGGAATATGGTAGTTGCATCTGGGACCCAAGCGGAGTGGTCCTTGATGAAGAAATTGAAAAAGTTCAGAGAAGAGCTGCTAGATTTGTAACAAGCAACTACTGCTTTGAAACTGGGAGCATGACTGGAATTCTAGGAAAATTAAGATGGGAATCTCTCAAGAAAAGGAGAGGAGACGGTAGGCTCATACTCTTATACAAAGGTCTAAAGGGTGCTGCCAGCATTCCAACAGATGACCGTGTTCCCCCAGCTAGGCACCATTCAATGACGTTTCAGACCCTTACTGCAAGAACTGACATTTATAAAGAATCGTTCTTCTCCCGAGCCATTAGAGATTGGAATGCCCTTCCCGATTCGGTTATTTCGACGACTGAAGGTGCTGAGGATTGTGTAGATAAGTTTACCTCTTTGGTTAGAGCTAGGGGCTAACTTCCCATATCACAGGTCCTGGTGTATGAATGTCATTTGACGTGTCACCAGTAACAATTCTGATTCTGATTTATATATTGAATTCACATCCAGATGATAAAAAGAAAACATTATTTTGAATATAAAATAATGTCTTATCACGGCTTTTTTTATCAAAATAAGGAATATAGGATAACTTCATTAATTTTTTCCATGTTTATGACAATAGAGAGACCATTTTCATCCGCATAGGATGACTGACGTAAATAAACTTTCACATTTTTTTTAGGGGCGTGATTTAAGGGAAACATGTAGATCTACTATAAGGAAACTTAGTAAAATGTTTTTTTATATCAGTAGAAAGAAAGGAAGAAAAATGCATCCTTAATGATGCAAAACACAAGCCATGACCAGCATAACAATCGAGTCTCAGACAGTTTACCAACAGGCTGATCGGGTCATTCACAGGTATGGCCAGTCGAGCACAATACCTTTAACTGCCTTTGATTAACAGTCATAATTATCAGTCACAGGTCGATCGCATTTGAACAAATGTGTCGGTGAGTTGTCTTCAAAAAGTGTCGGTGAATTGTCTTCAACTGGTTCGGTGAAGTGTCTCCCAAAACCCCGGTGAAGTGTCTTGATTTCCCCCACGACACTCAACGGCAACTACGGCATCACAATATACGTATATTTAGCATGGAATATGTGGTTTAGAGGGATGAGGGTAGCTTTTGCAATACTTCTTATCATCAGTCTTACTAAAACGGCATCACATGGCACTAAACTATATGTATATGTATCATAAGGTATGTGTTTGAAATGGCCCCAGCCCGGTGCCCACATGTTTTACACATATTTATATAGGGAGACCCTGTATGAAACCAGAAGACCCAGGTCGTTGATATTTGGTACGCAGCTTCATCTGGTGGACTTCTATCAAGATTGTTCAAATAATAGTCCTGGGACCAAAAATGGCCCCGATCCACATATTTTACGTAGGCTTACAAAGGGTAAACCTTTTAAAATCCAGAAGGCCCAGGTCTTTGGTATTTAGTATGAAGCTTCATCTAGTGTACTAAGATTTTCAAATAATAACATTGGGGCTAAAAATTACCACACCCATGGGGAGGGTGTGTGTTGTGTGTGGGTGTGTGTGTGGGGTATATTGACAACCCTGGATCTATGAAGATATTTATATCAGTCAGGTTAACAAACATGACTTGGCTATACGTATATAGAAAGTGCCATGGGGTGCCGTTTTAGTAAAACTGATGATGTGAAGTATTAAAAAACACCTTCTAAAACACATATTTATGCTAAATATACATATATTGATGCCGTGGGGTGCCGTGGGTGTTTAGTATCACCCCTTGATTGGAGCGAATCGGAAATAAAAACATTAGTTCGCCCTCAACTTGAATATGCACCTCCCATTTGGCATCCACCTGTTAAAACTCAGATTCAGCAGGTTGAGAAGGTTCAGAAGACAGCAGCTCGATGGACATGTAGGCCATGGCGACATAAGAGTAGCGTCGGTGACATGTTTAGTTTAGCGAGTTGGAGTGGCCGTCCCTTGAGGCCCGTCGAGAGAAGTCCTCCTTAACCTTCTTCTATAAGATACACTCTGGTATAGTGTCTCTGGATGACCAAATGTGACAGCTTCAACTCAAACAAGGGCATCAAAAGTCAAACACACACAATATCGTAGGTACCTGACCTATAGTGATGCCCTAAAGCATTCTTTTTCCCCCAGAACTATTCCTCAGTGGAATAGTCATCCCTCGTCTGCGGTAGATGCCAAGTTCGCAGAGGAATTCAAAATATAAGTGAAGGCATTGACCAGAAATCGATTCAATTAACCCACAGCTCCCATCAGAGACACCAAAGGGAAAGAAACAAACATGAAACAACAATGGAAACATCAATAGCGGAAAGCAAAAAGGAGAGTTACTTTCCCACAAAATAGCCAATTGCCTATCCAAATAAATTGGACATCCAAATAAAAATAGTATAAGCGATACAAACACTCAAAGACAAACCATAACAAAAATAAACCGCAACAGAAGAACCGCCTTGGAAAGGTCAGTGAAACGAATTCCGCAGGGGGTGGGGGGTGGGGTGGGGGGTCCGTGGCCACAATCCTCGCCCTTACTTCCGACGCGATTTAGACAAATAAATAAGCCCGTACAGTGTAGACTGGGACTCAGAGGTATGCGTTTATTATACCTCTGTTAATCAGATTGTAAATAGTTTTAAGGACTCATCCAGTGTTGACCGTGTCGACATGAAAAACTGAATTTGCAGTATCATATTCAATATGACCGGTTGTCTTGTCAGTTTGATCATGTTTGTGGAAAACTCTGTTGAATTTAACAGTATCACAGGGTTGAATTCGACAATGACTGATCCATGGGCCCAGCCTTAGGGATATAAAAAACCGACAAGCGCAATCAACAAAGAGACTGGTCTTCTTTATACATGTACTTAGCACCCTCCTTTTCAACACCAAGAACAACAAGAGTCCATTAATTCCGTGCGTGTTTATATTGTTTATATTATTATTATTATTATTATTATTAAATAATAATTATTATTATTATCATTATTATTATTATTATTATTATTATTATTATTATTATTATTATTATTATTATTATTATTATTATTATCAACTCATTCATCGTTTTCTATATTTATAATTGTTACTGATGAATTTTCAGCAAGTGTTTATTAATTTTTTCCAACGCATATATTGCAATAATAATAATAATAATAATAATAATAATTAAAATCATAATACTTGTTGTAAAAGCAGCAGTAGCAGTTGAAGTAATGGTGGAAATAGTAGTTAGTATAATTATTATAATCATCGTTTGGATTATTGTAATTATTATTATCATTATTATTATTGTAGGAGCAGTAGTAGTAGATGTAGTGGGAGTAGTAATAATTGTAGTATTGTTTGTTTGATATGAGATTTAACGTCCCCGACGACACTATTAAGGTCATTTTGGAGGCGCTGCTTCCAATTTTGTGGGAATTTCACCATACATGGAGATGAAATGACATGACGTCTCCTGTCCTGCACCCCCCACAATGAAACCAATACATGAATAGGTTCTATATGCATGGTCCGACTCCGACTCTCGCCACTTTGCCTGAGCAGGCTAGTTGTAAGAGTTGTAGTTAGAGTATAGTTATTATTATAATTGTTTTTAGTATTAAAATTATCATTATCATAAGTAGCAGAATTAGGAGTAGTAGCTTGTTTGAATCTCCGTCAACAATATTTAGGAAATTTTGGTGACGCTGCTTCCAATTCTGTGGACCTTTTATCCCGCATTGAGATGAAATGTCATCTCAAGCCCTGACGCCCAAACAAACCACAATGTTTATATGTAGGGACTGTCCGACTCGCACCATTTTGCCTGGGCAGGTTTAGACCCTTTAAGCGGTTTACCAGTACTCATGTGTGGTCGGTTTCAGCTCTGCGTGGAAACATTATGCAGCACAGTTTATTTCTGCAAACCCGATGGACAGGGGCACATGCAGTAGTAGTAGTAGTAGTAGTAGTAGTTTAATTCTTTTCATCATCGTTTTCATTGTTAACATTATAATCAGTAGTAGCAGAAGTAGTTGTATTATAATTATATATAATTATTATTATTTTTATTATGTACATTCCTATGTACATTCCTACAAACAATATTGGCTAGTTTTTTTTTTTATTATCAAATTCCGTTTTCATCACGTAAACATGCTCTTGTAGTGTCCTTATAAATCCGATTTTATGTTATTAACATTTTTGACAATATTTCAACCAACAACCACCTTCAATTGAATTGTCAGAAAAATGCATTTTTTTTACAGTCAAGAAAAACAGCATTTTCTGATTATTATGGATGAATTGTAAATATATGTTCTGTCCTTATGAACTTCATTTGAAACAAATGAGAAACATAATAAAACGATATCTTGTGGACAGCTTTATATTAATTTTTTTGACTAAAAGTGCTTGTAGCAGTTATACGTCTTCCAAGTGAGCACATCCCAGTCAGAGCACAGCAAAATGTACAAGTTGGTAAGTTTGAAACACAACTTCCCATATAAAGTGTCCACTAAGTTCCTTACGTAACCTTATAATATTCATCAACTGATCTTTTTATATGGTACTGAGAATGTAAAATAATCAGAGTAAATCTTTATGCTATTAATCAAAATGTGATATGCAACCTTTCCTTGCTGAACAGCTAGAAGATCATAATAAAACTTCATGTAAGAATTGCTGCATTTCAAGAACTACTTGTGTAAAGAAAATGTGTAAGCATTGCCGTGTCGAAGTCTTAACTCTAATATTAGGTACATATGAACAGTGTAGGCCAAGCAACAGTTTCGAGTCGCAAAAAGTAATAAACATTAAGTTGAGGAGTCTGAAAAAAACACACGCACATCTTCATACCATTATAAAAACAGTTGTAAAATTTCAAAAGGACCAGTTTGAAACTGTAGGAGGATTTGTGCTCCCAAGGTACCTAATACAAACTCGGAACCATGCCCCACGCACCACATGCCACGCACGCCGACCACGGAAAGCCGAATGCTATGTACCTTCGCTTTTTTTCGAAAAGACGGGGGACAAAAAAGTGCCTCTCTTTTCCACTCGATCTTCATCCTTCACTATCACAGATTCCATAGGTTCACGGGGTTTACTCTATATTGAAAAGCAAAGAAGTAAAACAAAGATCAGGAATCGATACAATTAACTTACTCCATCCATCAAAGACACCAAAGGGAAAGAAACACAAACATGAAGCGACCAGACCATAATGAAAACCTAAACAAAGGAAGGGCTTAAGGACAGTTACTTTCTCACAAAATGGCCAAATGGCCATCCAAAATAAAAAGACACAAGTGATACACACGGTAAGTAACACACAACAACATAAATAAACCACCACAGAAGAATCGCCTTGGAACGGCCAGTGGAAAAAATTCCACTGGGGGGCTTAAATCGATTTTACATGGCCATAATCCTCGCCCTTACCTCTGTCGCGGTATACAGAGATGAAACAAGGTTGAGGACTCGACAGCATACAACAACAGAATTGCTGGAGCAAAAGAAAACCAACAGTTAGACTCCGAGGGGCCCGACCAGACTCATGATATGTTTTTCAAATATCCCATCATCACCAAATTAAGGTGTTGCACATGTCAAATTTATACGAAAGTGTCCGTCAAGAGGGTTTCATGGAAACGCTAGGCATACAGCTGAGGGCCAAGAGAGATATAAGGATCAATCAATCAGTCCTAAAAATCGTAGACCACGTTAGGGATAAAACCCCCAAAACGTAGAAGATGTGTTAAACAGGCACTATGTAGAAGAAAGTGACAGTTACAGAAATAATAATCAGATCAAGGATGTAAAGGTTAACATGAATAGAAACTAAAATACTTTTTGGGGGTTTGGGTGTGGATGAGCAAGATTGTGTGCTTTCCGGTTTTTTTTCGAGACCAAATTTTGGATTGTTTTTGATGGAAGAGTTCTTAAACTATTTATTCTTAATTTAATTTTCACTTTTTTATCAACTTCTTTTATTTCAGTTTTGTTCATTTTTAGCAACAATCGACCTTCAGGGTACCCCGAATACTTTGGCGTTGGAATGTTCATTTTTACACCGAAACTTAACTAGTTCCGGTTTCACGTGTTCACAGTAGGGGAGCGGAAGTGAACGAACAATTGCGATTGAACAGGACTTGCGATTTATACAGTGGGCGATCAGTCACTTGCGGTATCAAATATACGCCGGCACGGGAAAAAACAACATTTTTCGTTCCGTGAAAATAACGGTTATTGATTTTTTATGTCTTTCTTGTAAGATAGATGTTTTTATCATATTCCAACAGCAGAAACATATTGTTTTTGGACGGCATGAGAAAGGCCAAATTGCTGGCCACTTTATTCATCGTTATGTCAAAACGGTTGACACATTTGTATATATGCATAAAACGTGTGTTATCAAGCATTTTCTTTGTTGTTCAGAATTTTATTCTTCTAAAATTATCGCATTTTGAATAGAAATCAAAGACATCTTCAAAAAGTCAAATTAGATCTCTGGACTGTCAAAAGTATGAAACAGGACGAAAACTTAACTGTTGAGGTCATTTGCTTTTGTATTTATTCCAATCGTACAGCTCAATTGCGAGTCTGTTGAAGGATCACTTGTTCGGTGATATTCTGAATATGCTGAAGTCTTTCGCTTACTTGCAGATATATTCCCACTGTCCACCCAACTATACACATTCTGTATTAAAATATCACACTTTCCCCCTTTCCAGGTAATATAGGTTAAAAACAGATACTTTTTTTCGTTTCAGGAAACGACTTTATAACTCTTATTTGTTAAAATTGTGTGAGGACATATTTGAAATTAACTGCCGCCTATAGCCCCTATATAAACGAAAGTTTTTCACCCCCACCCGCCGGGAAGCGGACGGGGGCTTATAGCAATGCCCTTCGTCTGCTTACCTGTCTGTCCGTCCGTGACACTTTATTGTCCACCCCGTATCTCTTGAATCCTTTGATAGATATCATTAAGCTTTGGTCAAATATTCGCCTCAGTTGATTAATAAACCATGCCGATTCAAGGTCAAGGACACAAATGAAGTTCACGAGTTTGAGTCTTTGATTTTGTGCCCATTCCATATATCCTTTACCTCTACAAGGATTTTCATTTAACTTTGTTCAAAAGTTAGCCTAAGTGAGGTGATGTGCAGAATGCATAATTCAACCATGCGGACACAATGTGAAGGTCACAATTGAAGATTTACGAGATTGAACCTTGACTTTCGTGTTCACTCTATTTTGAAATATTTTGATTTAACTTTGGTCAAATCATTCCCTCAGTGTGCTGATGTGCATATCCCATAACTACACCATGTCGACTCAAGGTGAAGGTCACCATTGAAGGTCACGAGTTCAGATTTTGTTCGTCTCTTAAATCCTAAACCCTCAGATTTTCATCAGACTTTAGTCATATTTTCGCCTTAGTGAGCTGATGTGAAAATCCTATTAACCCTTTACCACTCAGGGATTTTGTGAATTTCGCTGATTTTCACAGTGTTGCACCTGACAGCAACTTCAACTAGCCATTGTTTCATAATGGACGGTCTGTTTTACACCAAACTCAATATGAATGTCCATTGGGCAGTAGCCTTTCAAATGCAACCTTTCATGACTTGATCATTGTTGTCATGGTAAAGAGGGGGCATCTCAAATGTGCCAAAAAGTGTGTTTTCACATGAATTTTTGACCACATTTTAATCTTCACACAGCTGTCAAGGCAACAATTAAGGTGTTTGGCACTGGCCATTTTCACTGTTTGCAGCATGTTTTATCAGCATCAATTTTCAGGCATTTTTGACCCCAGACACCCTCAGATATAAATTTTAGCGGCCTGTTTGGCCATACACCCAAATTTTTTCGGGATGTGAGGGGGGCGTTGCCCCCCTTTAATCCCCCCTAGAATATTTTTAGTAGGGAGGCGCGCGAAGAAACAGGTCACTTTTTTGCCCAACAAATCCTAAAGCAAACATAACTATCCAGGGGTAGAAATGCAGATTTTAGGTGCTTCTGGGGCTTAAAATAGGGGGGGGGGTGCAGACACGTAAAAACACGTATCTGAGTGGTAAAGGGTTAACTGAAATCTGGGAACATACTGGATTTTAGTCTAAAATGCATTAATTATATCCGAAATATTGTTTCTTGCAAAAAATGATGAAAAAACATTATTTTGGTCAGTTGGGATTTTCTTCATTAACTGAAATCTGGGAACATACTGAATTTTAGTCTAAAATGCATTAATTATATCTGAAATATTGTTTCTTGCAAAAAAAATGATGAAAAAACATTATTTTGGTCAGTTGGGATTTTCTTCATTAACTGAAATCTGGGAACATACTGAATTTTAGTCTAAAATGCATTAATTATATCTGAAATATTGTTTCTTGCAAAAAAATGATGAAAAAACATTATTTTGGTCAGTTGGGATTTTCTTCATTAACCCTTTAATACTCAGGGATTTTGTGAATTTCGCTGATTTTCACAGTGTTGCACCTGACAGCAACTTCATCTAGCCATTGCTTCATAATGGACGGTCTGTTTTACACCAAACTCAATATGAATGTTCATTGGGCAGTAGCCTTTCAAATGCAACCTTTCAAGACTTGATCATTGATGTCATGGTAAAAAGGGGGCATCTCAAATGTGCCAAAAAGTGTGTTTTCACATGAATTTTTGACCACATTTTAATCTTCACACAGCTGTCAAGGCAACAATTAAGGTGTTTGGCACTGGCCATTTTTACTGTTTGCAGCATGTTTTATCAGCATCAATTATCAGGCATTTTTGACCCCAGACACCCTCAGATATAAATTTTAGCGGCCTGTTGGGCCATACACCCAAAGTTTTTCGTGATGTGAGGGGGGCGTTGCCCCCCTTCAATCCCCCCCTAGAATATTTTTAGTGGGGAGGCGCGCGAAAAAAAAGGTCACTTTTTTTGCCCAACAAATCCTAAAGTAAAACATAACTATCCAGGGGTAGAAATGCAGATTTTAGGTGCTTCTGGGCTTAAAATAGGGGGGGGGGGGGTGCAGACACGTAAAAACACGTATCTGAGTGGTAAAGGGTTAACTGAAATCCGGGAACGTACTGAATTTTAGTCTAAAATGCATTAACGATATCTGAAATATTGTTTCTTGCAAAAAAAATGATGAAAAAACATTATTTTGGTCAGTTGGGATTTTCTTCATTAACTGAAATCTGGGAACATACTGAATTATAGTCTAAAATGCATTAATTATATCTGAAATATTGTTTCTTGCAAAAAATGATGAAAAAAACATTATTTTGGTCAGTTGGGATTTTCTTCATTAACCCTTTACCACTCAGGGATTTTGTGAATTTCGCTGATTTTCA
>CAUZLF010000530.1:30028-139302 GCA_963580285.1 Lucinisca nassula | reverse complement strand
TTTTGTAAGGGCTGGAGATTTCATTCAATCGCAACATTTCACTTTCCAGCACAGAACGTAAATCTTGACCAGACGCCGCATTCAGCAGCGTCTGATCTGGATCTACACTGTTTGCCATGACAATCTTGTCATTCCATTATCATACTTTTTAGTCTTACGAAACCCCCTGTCATCACCGACCTTTATATATAAAACATTTACATCAAACAAATCAGTGATAGTCACGTGGACTTTAGCACTGAAGCGCTTTTAGTCTTAATAAATGTTGTTCAATTGGCAGGCGGTCGATCTAAACAGACCCACGCTATTTGCTATTTAAAGTTTTTATATACCGGCAAATAAGTCCGGTTTTTATCAGACAACTTACTTTGTGCATTTCAGGGTAACTTCCCTTGAAACGGCTTATTCTTATTTACTTATTTGGAAGTAACATATATTTGTGATTCCTGTCTAGCAATAGGGTAATTATGATTTAATTATCTATTTTATAACATCAGTTAGATATTCAGTGATTAAGGACTTCTGCAGTCACATTCTGAGAAGAAAGATGAGCAAGAACTCTTAACTGTGATTTCCACCAAAATGGATTAATATTGTTTGGTATATATTTGCCGTGTGCCGTGTGAACGTTCTGAAATTTATGTCAGACTGTCAACGGCTTGGCTGTGCCTTGCTATCTATTAACTTCTTAAACGGTACCACGTATTGCCGAAAGAGGTTTGTTACTTAAAAGTACCATGATTACTTAAGTGACTTCGTAAATTGTAATTCATTTTGACACTGGTTTGTACTAGAGTACTATGGTCAATTATAATTCCTTACAGCAATTCATACCTTTCATATTGTAAATAAATCTCCACAATAGTACTTTATTGTCATTTTCCAAATTAGACTAGCTTAAAAGAAAGAACCTGGCATATTGCTCTAGTTTGTCCGTTTGTCTGCCGCTAATGATCCGTTTTGCAGGGTGACTAATTGTCTGTCCGTCCGTTCGTATGGTGGTTTCACCGAGCACTAGTTGTGTGTAACTAGTGTTCGTACCTGTACGTAGGTTCGAACCCCGTGGGTCAAAAACGGGGCCGGGCATACTAGAAGCAGTTCACTTAAAATAATTAAGACGGAGCTGGCAGACTAGAGCAAGTACGGGATATCAGCCTTCTTAAAATTATTAAGCTAAAGTCTGGCCGTTTAGGAGACTAAAATATTTGTCTCATAATTATTTGAGGGCTTCTCCCGATAAAAGATTCGGAAGCTCGACCGAATCCCGTTACAAAATTTGGGGGCTCGTCCGTCCTTTTAAGTAAAAACATGTCTATTTCTGGGAAAGGTACCACAGTAAAGACAGAAATTGTGGCTTTACCGAGCAACACAATGCTCACAGCTACAGCAGAACTGCCATTTACCCCACCCCCTCCAACACCCACAAGTGCAAAAGCAGCTGTGACCATACCGCACACACTTGTTGGTGGCGGACCCATCACAAGTGTTGGCCCAACCCAATCCATTTCATATCAACCCCTAACATTTAGGCCCAGTGAGGCATATCCTAATATTATTGTTAATCCGAATGTTGACCCTTTCCCGTCAGCTACATCCCAGACCATCACACTTCCGACTATTGTGTCTTACATGAATACAAGTGCTACTACTACAGTAACACAGCAGCCGTTTACTCTTCCTACTGGTTCTGCTTATACCAGTACTGGTGCTAAACCAAAATTGTATACGTCCACACCCGTTGAATTTAAGGCTGATGATTCTGTGTTTTCTCCATCCAGTACTAGGGAGGAAAAAGTTGATGACCTTATAAAATCCCAGCTTCAAAAAATAAAAGAAATCAATTCCAAGTATGATGAATTAGTTACGTCAAAACTGAATCAACAACAGAATCAGAGTTCATTTCTTTTACAACCTCCTCCAGTACCCAGTGCAACTTCAAAACGTCAAACTTTCTTTGAAAATGGACAGTCTAAGGTCACATTTTCTATGCCCAATGACCCACATCAAAATAAGCCACATACACAGAACATTCAAACCTTCCAAACACAGCAGCAAATGAACAATGCGGAAAATATTCATTCAGAACATTCCGTTAGAAGAAAACAAAAAGAACCAGACAAATTTGATGGAAAGACGGCCGAATGGCGTGACTACATTGTTCATTTTGATCAAGTGGCTATATGGAATGGATGGAGTGATTCCGAAAAGGCTCAGCAACTAGTCATGTCTCTAAGAGGCCAGGCACAAAAACTTTTGGCTGAATTGACAGAGGGAGAATTAAATAGTTTTCTAGAGCTCAAGCGGATTCTGTCACAGCGATATGACCCTCAGGAACGTAGCGTGGCATATCGATGTGAGTTCCGCGCACGAAAACGACAAAAGAATGAAACTCCCTCTGATTTTGCATTCGCATTGAGACGCCTAGCTTGTTTAGCTTTTCCGGAAATGCCCTACGAGTGCAGAGAAATTAATATACTTGAACAGTATTTGAATACTGCTGGTTGCCAAGAATTAAGGGAACACATCATATTCAGACACCCAAAATCACTAGATGAAGCCATCTCTTTCACAGTAGAATATGAAGCTGTTAAGGGTAATCAAAATGTCCCATCAAAACCAAACGTGACTAATGACGATGCTTTTGTGCATTCTATTCAACAAAATAAAAAAGACAAGCCTGTTAAAAGTTCAAATGTACAGTCTGATTTGACAGAATTGATACAAACACTTCAAGCTTGCATGGAAAAATGGAATAACACACTTGCACAATTACAAGCGGCTGATAAGAAAAAGCAGTCAAAGGCACAAAAAGATTACTCAAATTACACTTGCTTCAACTGTTTCATGCAAGGTCACATATCAAGAAATTGTCCAAGCAAAATAACTGAAAAAGGCAAGGCCACATCCAATAAGCAACAGGAAAACTAGCAAAGGCTGACTTTGTGGCCGAAAGGCCAGCCTGCAAACCTGCATTGAAAAGGCCACACGTTAATAAGGTGTCAAATTCAAGTTTACTTGCTACTATAGACGTAAATGGACATACACTGAAACTTATGGTAGATACTGGTTCAGCATCAACACTTCTGTCGAGTAAGATAGTTGAACAGTTGTGTAGTAAACAACAAGAGGTACGGCCACTTGATACCTCATGTAATCTCTTCTCTGTCGATGGAACTCCCTTAGATATAGTTGGAAAGTTAGATATTGCCTTTAGTATAGGTGACCATATGTTTCAGCATGAGTTTCTGGTCGCTGACATTGATTTACCAGGGATACTTGGTCTTGACTTCTTAGAGCAGTATGACATTACAATCAAAGTATCAAACCCATCGTTACAGATAGGCGACAAATGTATTGAACTGGAACGTGAAGATTCTTTGAAATGCGCAAGAGTAAAATTGTCTAAGAGGGTAGTCATTCCTCCAGAGTCTGAAATGTTAGTGAGGGCCTATGTTAAGGGTGAATCAGTCTCGAATGGAGAAATTATGTTCGAACCCTACAAGACTTTAGGTGTTAAGGGTCTTCTTGTTTCTAATTCCTTAGTACAACCTAATAATATACGTTTGTCTCTTATCAATGTAACAAAGAAGCCAGTTAGTGTTAAGCAGCATAGTCTGGTGGGCAGTTTGACGCAAGTAGATGATGTTAAGGCATTTAAGTCGGTTGATGACGAAAAGGCAAATGTACCTAAAGGTCACAACCAGATCCCGAATCATTTGCAGTCAATATTAGACAATGCTTCAGATACTTTAACAGATGAACAACGAAAACATCTAAGTTCGTTATTAATAGAGTATGAAGATGTATTTATGGGGCCTGACGGAAAGTTAGGTAGAACAGACTTAGTCAAACATACCATTGACACAGGGAATGCAAAACCTATTAAAATACCACCAAGAAGAGTTCCACAAACTCAAAAACAAATAAATGAAGATGAAATTAATACCATGATAGAAAAAGATATCATAGAACCGAGCATAAGTCCTTGGTCTTCACCTGTCCTGTTAGTTACTAAAAAGGATGGTTCAATACGCTTTTGCCTAGACTATAGACGTCTTAATTCTGTTACAATTAAAGACGCATACCCTTTGCCCAGAATAGATGATTCCTTAGACGCTCTTTCTGGTTCAAAATGGTTTAGCACGCTTGATTTGGTCTCTGGCTACTGGCAAGCAGAAATATTAGAATCTGACAGACCGAAAACAGCTTTCTCTTGTCACAAAGGTCTGTTTCAATTTAAAGTATTACCATTTGGTTTATGCAATGCTCCCGCAGTTTTTGAAAGACTTATGGAACTTGTCTTGCGTGGTTTAACATGGGAAAAGTGTTTATGCTACCTGGATGATGTTATCATTTTTGGCAAAACATTTGAAGAAGCTCTTCAGAATCATAAGCTAATTTTTGAACGGCTCAGATCCTCAAATTTGAAATTGAAGCCTTCGAAATGTACTTTATTTCAAACTGAGGTCAGTTTTCTTGGTCACATGGTTTCCGAGTCTGGCATATCATGTGACCCTAAGAAAATTGAATCAGTCCAAAATTGGCCTGTTCCAACAAACGTTTCTGAAGTTAAAAGTTTCTTAGGCTTAGTTGGGTACTACAGACGCTTTTGTGAGAACTTTTCCACAGTAGCATACCCCTTAACGGAACTTACCCACAAATCGAAAGCCTTTGTTTGGACTGATGAATGCCAGGTAGCATTTGACACACTGAAGTCAAAATTGACTTCAAGTCCAATTTTGGCATATCCTACAGAAAATGACGATTTCATATTGGACACTGACGCTAGCTTGCATGGTATTGGAGCCGTGCTCTCACAGGTACAGTTAAATGAAGAAAGAGTAATTGCATATGCAAGTAAAACTCTGAGCAAAACTCAACAAAGGTATTGCACGACATACAGAGAGTTATTGGCCGTTGTAACGTTCGTAAAACACTTCAGGCATTACCTTTTGGGTCGAAAATTTATTGTAAGGTCTGACCATTCCTCACTGAAATGGATCAAAAACTTCAAAAATCCTGAAGGAATGGTTGCAAGATGGCTCAGTGTTCTGTCCACGTATGATTTCGTCATTGATTATCGTCGAGGTTCTGTCCACACAAATGCAGATGCAATGTCGAGAAAACCTTATCGTAGCTGTAAAAACCCTGAGTGTCTAGATTGTAAGGACAAGATGAGTCGTAGTTCAAAAGAACCAAAAATTGAGGACGGCCTGACTTGCTCAAAGGATACAAATGTACCCATTGCTTGTCAAGCAGCTCCTGTTTTGAATGTCAATCAAAAAGATTTTAACAATCAGGAAGGTCATATTGAATCACTTATGACAGAAAAGGATGAAGTGATTGACTCGAAAGGCACAACTTTGCCTGTTGTTGATCATACCAATCGTGTTGCCTATGTTGATGCAGAAAGTTCTGCTGAAATAAGAACTAACGACTCGTCTTCAGATTTCAATGAATGTAGCAACTGGGTCCATAGCTGGTCCAATGTTCAAATTAAACAATGGCAAAGTCAGGATGATAGCATTGGTAGAATCACTAGTCTGAAAAGTAGCTACAGCAAACAACCTCCTAGACATATAGTAGCAGGAGATAGTAAAGATGTTAAACGTCTATGGTCTTTATGGGATCAGTTGGTAGTTGTAGATGGTCTTTTAAGATATAAATGGCTCAATTGCACAGATGGTACATGGAAGGTCCTTCTTGTAGTTCCGTCTGATTTAAGAAAGATCATTTTTCAAAACCTACATTGTGATAAAACCGCGGGTCATTTTGGAAGACGTCGCACTATCGAAGCGATTCGTCGGCGATTCTATTGGCCAGGTATGTCGTCGAATATAAGACGGTGGATAAGACAATGTGAGTTATGTGCACGGAGAAAACCGGGTCCCGGTAAAGGGAAATCACCCCTACAACAGTCAAAGTCGTCTTATCCACTGGCTCGTATTGCGATTGATATATTAGAATGTCCCCAGTCCGACAGTGGTAATCGGTATGTGATGGTAGTTTGTGATTACTTCACTAAATGGGTAGAAGCTTATCCGGTACCAAACCATACCGCACTTATTGTTGCAGATAAACTGGTAACCGAGTTTATAAGTAGATTTGGGGTACCATTTGAAATACATACAGACCAAGGTAGAGAATTCGAGTCTAACCTCTTCTCAATGCTAGCTAAACTTTTACACATCAAAAAGACCAGGACTGCCCCGTACAGACCCCAATCTGATGGTCTAGTTGAACGCTTCAACAGAACGTTGCTACAAATGTTAGCTATGTATGTTAATAAGTACCATTCCGATTGGGATGAACAACTTCCATTTGTACTTATGGCATACAGGTCTACCATACATGAAAGCACTGGCTGCAGTCCCAATTTGCTAATGCTCAATAGGGAATGTTGCATGCCCATTGACATTATCGCAGGAAATCCCCCAGAACATGACAATGACCAATGTCAAATACAGTATATAGAATGGCTTACTTACACAATGGCAAAAACATACAATTTTGTATTCAAAAATCTTGAAAAAGCTGCATCGCTACAAAAGAAATCATATGATGTAGGTCTAAAAGTTAGGCAATATACACCAGAGTAATTTGTATGGAGATGGTATCCTCCTTTGGCAGCTTTAAAATTAGGCCTTGGCTGGACGGGTCCATACAAAGTGCTAAAGAAGTTATCCAGTGTAAACTATGAGGTTAAAAGAGACGCTAAGACTGAATCCATTGTGGTTCACGTTGATGACATTAAACCGTATTTAGGAGAAGGAATTCCTCTAGCATGGTGTGAGTCCAATGAAAGCGAAATGTCTGTGAACCAAAATTCTACAGCTCCCGACCATACTGAACCTCGATCTGAAGCACACGCTAAACAGCCTGAGCCATATCGCACAAGATATGGACGTCAAAGTAACCCCACTAAACAGTATGCACCCTGAATGCAGATGAATAAAATTATCCTAAGTGGAACATAGACAGAGTATCTGCATGTTTTAACATAAGAATCGGTGAACGATATGTTTTAAAATTGAACATAATCCATGTTTTAATTACTTACAATGTTTTGATTTCGTAACAAAGTTTTCTTATGAGAACGGCTTCAATAATTATGAAAGGATTGACCATAGTCTCTAGTACATTCCAGTTCCCCTTCCCCCAGTTGTAAATAGTCTTTCATGTGCATCTATAATCTCAAAATGTTCCGAAGAGCATTAGAGATCTTCATTTCATATTTCATATTACCTTTTCCCTTGTTCAAAGTTTTCTCCGACTGTCGGAATCAGATTTTTTATGATAATTCTATCGTCCCTTTTAATGTGTCCTTACTTTGTATTCATGCAAACTCTATCAATAAGCATGGTTGCGTTTGAGCTTCCTGGTCACATTTGACAGTCATCTTAGATTATATCCATGAGTTGAATATGGAAAATATCGTAAAAAAGTTGATGTTTCATTTGCTTGTTTGCTCGCATGCGCAACCATGCTTTGTTTGTTATGAATCACTTATGTCTCATTCTCATGTGAACTATCTTAGACAGTCGACAAGTTAATTCATGATCTTAAAATGGTAGAATTGAATGTATGTCAGATGGTTCTTTTAAGTTCACTTCTTTTTGATTGGATCAGATTCATGCGGACTGAACAAATTATTTGTCTAAATCGCGACGGAAGTAAGGGCGAGGATTGTGGCCACGTAAAATCGATTTAAGCCCCCCAGTGGAAATCTTCCACTGACCGTTCCAAGGCGGCTCTTCTGTGGCGATTTATTTATGTTGTTGTTTGTTACTTACTGTGTGTATCACTTGTGTCTTTTGGTTTTGGATGGCCATATGGCCATTTTGTGGGAAAGTAACTGTCCTTATGGCCTTCCTTTGTTTGGGTTTCCATTATGGTCTGGTCGCTTAATGTTTGTATTTCTTTCCCTTTGGTGTCTTTTATGGGTGGAGTAAGTTAATTGTATCAATTCCTGATCTTTGTTTTACTTCTACTTTTAATAATTATGTGTTTTAGTGGTTCTAGAAATCCACACGTTATATTTCAGTTGGGTCGGATGTTTCTTTGGAAACGGGTATGGGAGTTTCTATGGAAACGGATAACGGAAGTTTCTGTCTGAAACGGGTATTAGTAGTTTTACTTGAAATAATATTTACGGGTTCTGTTTGAAACATTGTAAAGCTTAACGTGTGAATTGTCTAGTTTTAAATCTGATCCATTTCCTTTACCAGCTTACTCACTCGATCCTCTGCTATTGTTCACACCATTTTCATACATTTCTACTTACATCACTCCTATATTCATGCATAATTACTTTCATCATGATTTCTCAATGTTTGCTATATCATTCATTTTATGAAAGTGCTTAATGCGCTGATGGAATAGTATGTGTGGCAAACATTTATATAGATCCACGAAAATTATTATTGCGTTTTGATTCACGTATCAATTTTATAACTTCAGACTCTCAACAATGGCCTTCAGATGTAAAGATCCCTTAGGGTTGGAACTTGACGTTGAGGTTGACGAAGATGATTTGGCCAGTCTGGACAACGACCTCAGACCGGAATTCGTGAAGGGCATGTCATGTCCTGTTTGTCCTGGGAAACCTTACAACAGTCTGAATACATTGTGGAAACACTGGAAAAAATTTCATCGAGAGAAAATTCCAATGTTTAAGTGTATGTTTCAGCTAACTGATGGATTATGCAATTTTAAATCAACGGAAGTGGGCGATGTTAGAAAACACTACATGAAAAAACACAAAGGACATGAAAACATGAAAATAAACAAAGAGCTTGTGGCAAACCAAAAATATATTCCCCCAGGAGATCACATGTGTCCAAAACGTGCTCGATGCCTCAAAGTAGCGGAAAGGGATCAAGCGGCTGCTGATCGTCATTCTATTAGTCCAGTTGTTGAACTTAAGTCAGATCCCATAGTTTGCAGAGATGAAGCTCTCACACTGACAAAGAGGACAGTTAATGGACATATTGAGTATAAGGCACATACCCACGTGAAAAAGCATTGGATGCCGTTTTATTAAGAAATGAATTGACAGTGAATTAATGATATTTACTTCTGATTATATTTCAATTTTCTATTTGTTCATTTAAACAAATATGTAGCATTTTTGCAATATTTGTTTGGATGGGGGGAATGTAAGGGCTGGAGATTTCATTCAATCGCAACATTTCACTTTCCAGCACAGAACGTAAATCTTGACCAGACGCCGCATTCAGCAGCGTCTGATCTGGATCTACACTGTTTGCCATGACAATCTTGTCATTCCATTATCATACTTTTTAGTCTTACGAAACCCCCTGTCATCACCGACCTTTATATATAAAACATTTACATCAAACAAATCAGTGATAGTCACGTGGACTTTAGCACTGAAGCGCTTTTAGTCTTAATAAATGTTGTTCAATTGGCAGGCGGTCGATCCAAACAGACCCACGCTATTTGCTATTTAAAGTTTTTATATACCGGCAAATAAGTCCGGTTTTTATCAGACAACTTACTTTGTGCATTTCAGGGTAACTTCCCTTGAAACGGCTTATTCTTATTTACTTATTTGGAAGTAACATATATTTGTGATTCCTGTCTAGCAATAGGGTAATTATGATTTAATTATCTATTTTATAACATCAGTTAGATATTCAGTGATTAAGGACTTCTGCAGTCACATTCTGAGAAGAAAGATGAGCAAGAACTCTTAACTGTGATTTCCACCAAAATGGATTAATATTGTTTGGTATATATTTGCCGTGTGCCGTGTGAACGTTCTGAAATTTATGTCAGACTGTCAACGGCTTGGCTGTGCCTTGCTATCTATTAACTTCTTAAACGGTACCACGTATTGCCGAAAGAGGTTTGTTACTTAAAAGTACCATGATTACTTAAGTGACTTCGTAAATTGTAATTCATTTTGACACTGGTTTGTACTAGAGTACTATGGTCAATTATAATTCCTTACAGCAATTCATACCTTTCATATTGTAAATAAATCTCCACAATAGTACTTTATTGTCATTTTCCAAATTAGACTAGCTTAAAAGAAAGAACCTGGCATATTGCTCTAGTTTGTCCGTTTGTCTGCCGCTAATGATCCGTTTTGCAGGGTGACTAATTGTCTGTCCGTCCGTTCGTATGGTGGTTTCACCGAGCACTAGTTGTGTGTAACTAGTGTTCGTACCTGTACGTAGGTTCGAACCCCGTGGGTCAAAAACGGGGCCGGGCATACTAGAAGCAGTTCACTTAAAATAATTAAGACGGAGCTGGCAGACTAGAGCAAGTACGGGATATCAGCCTTCTTAAAATTATTAAGCTAAAGTCTGGCCGTTTAGGAGACTAAAATATTTGTCTCATAATTATTTGAGGGCTTCTCCCGATAAAAGATTCGGAAGCTCGACCGAATCCCGTTACACTTTTTATAAAGACATATAAATGTTGGTCTTTATTGGGTCTTGAATAGAGAGGCTTGTTAACATGATCAAGAATCTACATCTGAATGTTGACCCTGGGGCCAGTTTCATCAAAGCATTTGCGACGTATTTTAGTCTTCTAATAGAAAGATCGAACGAAGTTCTTACGACAAAAAGACCTGTTTTATCAAATGCTCGAGATCTGCGATGTTCGCACAGTTTGTCGTATTTCTGAGATGTATATTTAGACATCGCATATTAAACTTTGGACATCTTACAGCCATAGCTGAAGAAGATAACGCGCGGCATATGTTAAAGAAATAAAGTTGTTAAAAATATGGTACATAACATGCCATTTCGCTTAACGTCGCAGATCATGCCGATTACTTAAACAAGCCCCTGCATTGAAGACCCCTCGAAACTGATCCCTTTGCTATAATCTTTAGTTTGGGTTTGGGATTTGGGGTTTTCGTTTAAAATAGAGATTGAGGATAGCTTAATAATTTTAAGAAGGCTGATATCCCGTACTTGCTCTAGTCTGCCAGCTCCGTCTTAATTATTTTAAGTGAACTGCTTCTAGTATGCCCGGCCCCGTTTTTGACCCACGGGGTTCGAACCTACGTACAGGTACGAACACTAGTTACACACAACTAGTGCTCGGTGAAACCACCATACGAACGGACGGACAGACAATTAGTCACCCTGCAAAACGGATCATTAGCGGCAGACAAACGGACAAACTAGAGCAATATGCCAGGTTCTTTCTTTTAAGCTAGTCTAATTTGGAAAATGACAATAAAGTACTATTGTGGAGATTTATTTACAATATGAAAGGTATGAATTGCTGTAAGGAATTATAATTGACCATAGTACTCTAGTACAAACCAGTGTCAAAATGAATTACAATTTACGAAGTCACTTAAGTAATCATGGTACTTTTAAGTAACAAACCTCTTTCGGCAATACGTGGTACCGTTTAAGAAGTTAATAGATAGCAAGGCACAGCCAAGCCGTTGACAGTCTGACATAAATTTCAGAACGTTCACACGGCACACGGCAAATATATACCAAACAATATTAATCCATTTTGGTGGAAATCACAGTTAAGAGTTCTTGCTCATCTTTCTTCTCAGAATGTGACTGCAGAAGTCCTTAATCACTGAATATCTAACTGATGTTATAAAATAGATAATTAAATCATAATTACCCTATTGCTAGACAGGAATCACAAATATATGTTACTTCCAAATAAGTAAATAAGAATAAGCCGTTTCAAGGGAAGTTACCCTGAAATGCACAAAGTAAGTTGTCTGATAAAAACCGGACTTATTTGCCGGTATATAAAAACTTTAAATAGCAAATAGCGTGGGTCTGTTTAGATCGACCGCCTGCCAATTGAACAACATTTATTAAGACTAAAAGCGCTTCAGTGCTAAAGTCCACGTGACTATCACTGATTTGTTTGATGTAAATGTTTTATATATAAAGGTCGGTGATGACAGGGGGTTTCGTAAGACTAAAAAGTATGATAATGGAATGACAAGATTGTCATGGCAAACAGTGTAGATCCAGATCAGACGCTGCTGAATGCGGCGTCTGGTCAAGATTTACGTTCTGTGCTGGAAAGTGAAATGTTGCGATTGAATGAAATCTCCAGCCCTTACATTCCCCCCATCCAAACAAATATTGCAAAAATGCTACATATTTGTTTAAATGAACAAATAGAAAATTGAAATATAATCAGAAGTAAATATCATTAATTCACTGTCAATTCATTTCTTAATAAAACGGCATCCAATGCTTTTTCACGTGGGTATGTGCCTTATACTCAATATGTCCATTAACTGTCCTCTTTGTCAGTGTGAGAGCTTCATCTCTGCAAACTATGGGATCTGACTTAAGTTCAACAACTGGACTAATAGAATGACGATCAGCAGCCGCTTGATCCCTTTCCGCTACTTTGAGGCATCGAGCACGTTTTGGACACATGTGATCTCCTGGGGGAATATATTTTTGGTTTGCCACAAGCTCTTTGTTTATTTTCATGTTTTCATGTCCTTTGTGTTTTTTCATGTAGTGTTTTCTAACATCGCCCACTTCCGTTGATTTAAAATTGCATAATCCATCAGTTAGCTGAAACATACACTTAAACATTGGAATTTTCTCTCGATGAAATTTTTTCCAGTGTTTCCACAATGTATTCAGACTGTTGTAAGGTTTCCCAGGACAAACAGGACATGACATGCCCTTCACGAATTCCGGTCTGAGGTCGTTGTCCAGACTGGCCAAATCATCTTCGTCAACCTCAACGTCAAGTTCCAACCCTAAGGGATCTTTACATCTGAAGGCCATTGTTGAGAGTCTGAAGTTATAAAATTGATACGTGAATCAAAACGCAATAATAATTTTCGTGGATCTATATAAATGTTTGCCACACATACTATTCCATCAGCGCATTAAGCACTTTCATAAAATGAATGATATAGCAAACATTGAGAAATCATGATGAAAGTAATTATGCATGAATATAGGAGTGATGTAAGTAGAAATGTATGAAAATGGTGTGAACAATAGCAGAGGATCGAGTGAGTAAGCTGGTAAAGGAAATGGATCAGATTTAAAACTAGACAATTCACACGTTAAGCTTTACAATGTTTCAAACAGAACCCGTAAATATTATTTCAAGTAAAACTACTAATACCCGTTTCAGACAGAAACTTCCGTTATCCGTTTCCATAGAAACTCCCATACCCGTTTCCAAAGAAACATCCGACCCAACTGAAATATAACGTGTGGATTTCTAGAACCACTAAAACACATAATTATTAAAAGTAGAAGTAAAACAAAGATCAGGAATTGATACAATTAACTTACTCCACCCATAAAAGACACCAAAGGGAAAGAAATACAAACATTAAGCGACCAGACCATAATGGAAACCCAAACAAAGGAAGGCCATAAGGACAGTTACTTTCCCACAAAATGGCCATATGGCCATCCAAAACCAAAAGACACAAGTGATACACACAGTAAGTAACAAACAACAACATAAATAAATCGCCACAGAAGAGCCGCCTTGGAACGGTCAGTGGAAGATTTCCACTGGGGGGCTTAAATCGATTTTACGTGGCCACAATCCTCGCCCTTACTTCCGTCGCGATTTAGACAAATAATTTGTTCAGTCCGCATGAATCTGATCCAATCAAAAAGAAGTGAACTTAAAAGAACCATCTGACATACATTCAATTCTACCATTTTAAGATCATGAATTAACTTGTCGACTGTCTAAGATAGTTCACATGAGAATGAGACATAAGTGATTCATAACAAACAAAGCATGGTTGCGCATGCGAGCAAACAAGCAAATGAAACATCAACTTTTTTACGATATTTTCCATATTCAACTCATGGATATAATATAAGATGACTGTCAAATGTGACCAGGAAGCTCAAACGCAACCATGCTTATTGATAGAGTTTGCATGAATACAAAGTAAGGACACATTAAAAGGGACGATAGAATTATCATAAAAAATCTGATTCCGACAGTCGGAGAAAACTTTGAACAAGGGAAAAGGTAATATGAAATATGAAATGAAGATCTCTAATGCTCTTCGGAACATTTTGAGATTATAGATGCACATGAAAGACTATTTACAACTGGGGGAAGGGGAACTGGAATGTACTAGAGACTATGGTCAATCCTTTCATAATTATTGAAGCCGTTCTCATAAGAAAACTTTGTTACGAAATCAAAACATTGTAAGTAATTAAAACATGGATTATGTTCAATTTTAAAACATATCGTTCACCGATTCTTATGTTAAAACATGCAGATACTCTGTCTATGTTCCACTTAGGATAATTTTATTCATCTGCATTCAGGGTGCATACTGTTTAGTGGGGTTACTTTGACGTCCATATCTTGTGCGATATGGCTCAGGCTGTTTAGCGTGTGCTTCAGATCGAGGTTCAGTATGGTCGGGAGCTGTAGAATTTTGGTTCACAGACATTTCGCTTTCATTGGACTCACACCATGCTAGAGGAATTCCTTCTCCTAAATACGGTTTAATGTCATCAACGTGAACCACAATGGATTCAGTCTTAGCGTCTCTTTTAACCTCATAGTTTACACTGGATAACTTCTTTAGCACTTTGTATGGACCCGTCCAGCCAAGGCCTAATTTTAAAGCTGCCAAAGGAGGATACCATCTCCATACAAATTGCTCTGGTGTATATTGCCTAACTTTTAGACCTACATCATATGATTTCTTTTGTAGCGATGCAGCTTTTTCAAGATTTTTGAATACAAAATTGTATGTTTTTGCCATTGTGTAAGTAAGCCATTCTATATACTGTATTTGACATTGGTCATTGTCATGTTCTGGGGGATTTCCTGCGATAATGTCAATGGGCATGCAACATTCCCTATTGAGCATTAGCAAATTGGGACTGCAGCCAGTGCTTTCATGTATGGTAGACCTGTATGCCATAAGTACAAATGGAAGTTGTTCATCCCAATCGGAATGGTACTTATTAACATACATAGCTAACATTTGTAGCAACGTTCTGTTGAAGCGTTCAACTAGACCATCAGATTGGGGTCTGTACGGGGCAGTCCTGGTCTTTTTGATGTGTAAAAGTTTAGCTAGCATTGAGAAGAGGTTAGACTCGAATTCTCTACCTTGGTCTGTATGTATTTCAAATGGTACCCCAAATCTACTTATAAACTCGGTTACCAGTTTATCTGCAACAATAAGTGCGGTATGGTTTGGTACCGGATAAGCTTCTACCCATTTAGTGAAGTAATCACAAACTACCATCACATACCGATTACCACTGTCGGACTGGGGACATTCTAATATATCAATCGCAATACGAGCCAGTGGATAAGACGACTTTGACTGTTGTAGGGGTGATTTCCCTTTACCGGGACCCGGTTTTCTCCGTGCACATAACTCACATTGTCTTATCCACCGTCTTATATTCGAAGACATACCTGGCCAATAGAATCGCCGACGAATCGCTTCGATAGTGCGACGTCTTCCAAAATGACCCGCGGTTTTATCACAATGTAGGTTTTGAAAAATGATCTTTCTTAAATCAGACGGAACTACAAGAAGGACCTTCCATGTACCATCTGTGCAATTGAGCCATTTATATCTTAAAAGACCATCTACAACTACCAACTGATCCCATAAAGACCATAGACGTTTAACATCTTTACTATCTCCTGCTACTATATGTCTAGGAGGTTGTTTGCTGTAGCTACTTTTCAGACTAGTGATTCTACCAATGCTATCATCCTGACTTTGCCATTGTTTAATTTGAACATTGGACCAGCTATGGACCCAGTTGCTACATTCATTGAAATCTGAAGACGAGTCGTTAGTTCTTATTTCAGCAGAACTTTCTGCATCAACATAGGCAACACGATTGGTATGATCAACAACAGGCAAAGTTGTGCCTTTCGAGTCAATCACTTCATCCTTTTCTGTCATAAGTGATTCAATATGACCTTCCTGATTGTTAAAATCTTTTTGATTGACATTCAAAACAGGAGCTGCTTGACAAGCAATGGGTACATTTGTATCCTTTGAGCAAGTCAGGCCGTCCTCAATTTTTGGTTCTTTTGAACTACGACTCATCTTGTCCTTACAATCTAGACACTCAGGGTTTTTACAGCTACGATAAGGTTTTCTCGACATTGCATCTGCATTTGTGTGGACAGAACCTCGACGATAATCAATGACGAAATCATACGTGGACAGAACACTGAGCCATCTTGCAACCATTCCTTCAGGATTTTTGAAGTTTTTGATCCATTTCAGTGAGGAATGGTCAGACCTTACAATAAATTTTCGACCCAAAAGGTAATGCCTGAAGTGTTTTACGAACGTTACAACGGCCAATAACTCTCTGTATGTCGTGCAATACCTTTGTTGAGTTTTGCTCAGAGTTTTACTTGCATATGCAATTACTCTTTCTTCATTTAACTGTACCTGTGAGAGCACGGCTCCAATACCATGCAAGCTAGCGTCAGTGTCCAATATGAAATCGTCATTTTCTGTAGGATATGCCAAAATTGGACTTGAAGTCAATTTTGACTTCAGTGTGTCAAATGCTACCTGGCATTCATCAGTCCAAACAAAGGCTTTCGATTTGTGGGTAAGTTCCGTTAAGGGGTATGCTACTGTGGAAAAGTTCTCACAAAAGCGTCTGTAGTACCCAACTAAGCCTAAGAAACTTTTAACTTCAGAAACGTTTGTTGGAACAGGCCAATTTTGGACTGATTCAATTTTCTTAGGGTCACATGATATGCCAGACTCGGAAACCATGTGACCAAGAAAACTGACCTCAGTTTGAAATAAAGTACATTTCGAAGGCTTCAATTTCAAATTTGAGGATCTGAGCCGTTCAAAAATTAGCTTATGATTCTGAAGAGCTTCTTCAAATGTTTTGCCAAAAATGATAACATCATCCAGGTAGCATAAACACTTTTCCCATGTTAAACCACGCAAGACAAGTTCCATAAGTCTTTCAAATACTGCGGGAGCATTGCATAAACCAAATGGTAATACTTTAAATTGAAACAGACCTTTGTGACAAGAGAAAGCTGTTTTCGGTCTGTCAGATTCTAATATTTCTGCTTGCCAGTAGCCAGAGACCAAATCAAGCGTGCTAAACCATTTTGAACCAGAAAGAGCGTCTAAGGAATCATCTATTCTGGGCAAAGGGTATGCGTCTTTAATTGTAACAGAATTAAGACGTCTATAGTCTAGGCAAAAGCGTATTGAACCATCCTTTTTAGTAACTAACAGGACAGGTGAAGACCAAGGACTTATGCTCGGTTCTATGATATCTTTTTCTATCATGGTATTAATTTCATCTTCAATTATTTGTTTTTGAGTTTGTGGAACTCTTCTTGGTGGTATTTTAATAGGTTTTGCATTCCCTGTGTCAATGGTATGTTTGACTAAGTCTGTTCTACCTAACTTTCCGTCAGGCCCCATAAATACATCTTCATACTCTATTAATAACGAACTTAGATGTTTTCGTTGTTCATCTGTTAAAGTATCTGAAGCATTGTCTAATATTGACTGCAAATGATTCGGGATCTGGTTGTGACCTTTAGGTACATTTGCCTTTTCGTCATCAACCGACTTAAATGCCTTAACATCATCTACTTGCGTCAAACTGCCCACCAGACTATGCTGCTTAACACTAACTGGCTTCTTTGTTACATTGATAAGAGACAAACGTATATTATTAGGTTGTACTAAGGAATTAGAAACAAGAAGACCCTTAACACCTAAAGTCTTGTAGGGTTCGAACATAATTTCTCCATTCGAGACTGATTCACCCTTAACATAGGCCCTCACTAACATTTCAGACTCTGGAGGAATGACTACCCTCTTAGACAATTTTACTCTTGCGCATTTCAAAGAATCTTCACGTTCCAGTTCAATACATTTGTCGCCTATCTGTAACGATGGGTTTGATACTTTGATTGTAATGTCATACTGCTCTAAGAAGTCAAGACCAAGTATCCCTGGTAAATCAATGTCAGCGACCAGAAACTCATGCTGAAACATATGGTCACCTATACTAAAGGCAATATCTAACTTTCCAACTATATCTAAGGGAGTTCCATCGACAGAGAAGAGATTACATGAGGTATCAAGTGGCCGTACCTCTTGTTGTTTACTACACAACTGTTCAACTATCTTACTCGACAGAAGTGTTGATGCTGAACCAGTATCTACCATAAGTTTCAGTGTATGTCCATTTACGTCTATAGTAGCAAGTAAACTTGAATTTGACACCTTATTAACGTGTGGCCTTTTCAATGCAGGTTTGCAGGCTGGCCTTTCGGCCACAAAGTCAGCCTTTGCTAGTTTTCCTGTTGCTTATTGGATGTGGCCTTGCCTTTTTCAGTTATTTTGCTTGGACAATTTCTTGATATGTGACCTTGCATGAAACAGTTGAAGCAAGTGTAATTTGAGTAATCTTTTTGTGCCTTTGACTGCTTTTTCTTATCAGCCGCTTGTAATTGTGCAAGTGTGTTATTCCATTTTTCCATGCAAGCTTGAAGTGTTTGTATCAATTCTGTCAAATCAGACTGTACATTTGAACTTTTAACAGGCTTGTCTTTTTTATTTTGTTGAATAGAATGCACAAAAGCATCGTCATTAGTCACGTTTGGTTTTGATGGGACATTTTGATTACCCTTAACAGCTTCATATTCTACTGTGAAAGAGATGGCTTCATCTAGTGATTTTGGGTGTCTGAATATGATGTGTTCCCTTAATTCTTGGCAACCAGCAGTATTCAAATACTGTTCAAGTATATTAATTTCTCTGCACTCGTAGGGCATTTCCGGAAAAGCTAAACAAGCTAGGCGTCTCAATGCGAATGCAAAATCAGAGGGAGTTTCATTCTTTTGTCGTTTTCGTGCGCGGAACTCACATCGATATGCCACGCTACGTTCCTGAGGGTCATATCGCTGTGACAGAATCCGCTTGAGCTCTAGAAAACTATTTAATTCTCCCTCTGTCAATTCAGCCAAAAGTTTTTGTGCCTGGCCTCTTAGAGACATGACTAGTTGCTGAGCCTTTTCGGAATCACTCCATCCATTCCATATAGCCACTTGATCAAAATGAACAATGTAGTCACGCCATTCGGCCGTCTTTCCATCAAATTTGTCTGGTTCTTTTTGTTTTCTTCTAACGGAATGTTCTGAATGAATATTTTCCGCATTGTTCATTTGCTGCTGTGTTTGGAAGGTTTGAATGTTCTGTGTATGTGGCTTATTTTGATGTGGGTCATTGGGCATAGAAAATGTGACCTTAGACTGTCCATTTTCAAAGAAAGTTTGACGTTTTGAAGTTGCACTGGGTACTGGAGGAGGTTGTAAAAGAAATGAACTCTGATTCTGTTGTTGATTCAGTTTTGACGTAACTAATTCATCATACTTGGAATTGATTTCTTTTATTTTTTGAAGCTGGGATTTTATAAGGTCATCAACTTTTTCCTCCCTAGTACTGGATGGAGAAAACACAGAATCATCAGCCTTAAATTCAACGGGTGTGGACGTATACAATTTTGGTTTAGCACCAGTACTGGTATAAGCAGAACCAGTAGGAAGAGTAAACGGCTGCTGTGTTACTGTAGTAGTAGCACTTGTATTCATGTAAGACACAATAGTCGGAAGTGTGATGGTCTGGGATGTAGCTGACGGGAAAGGGTCAACATTCGGATTAACAATAATATTAGGATATGCCTCACTGGGCCTAAATGTTAGGGGTTGATATGAAATGGATTGGGTTGGGCCAACACTTGTGATGGGTCCGCCACCAACAAGTGTGTGCGGTATGGTCACAGCTGCTTTTGCACTTGTGGGTGTTGGAGGGGGTGGGGTAAATGGCAGTTCTGCTGTAGCTGTGAGCATTGTGTTGCTCGGTAAAGCCACAATTTCTGTCTTTACTGTGGTACCTTTCCCAGAAATAGACATGTTTTTACTTAAAAGGACGGACGAGCCCCCAAATTTTGTAACGGGATTCGGTCGAGCTTCCGAATCTTTTATCGGGAGAAGCCCTCAAATAATTATGAGACAAATATTTTAGTCTCCTAAACGGCCAGACTTTAGCTTAATAATTTTAAGAAGGCTGATATCCCGTACTTGCTCTAGTCTGCCAGCTCCGTCTTAATTATTTTAAGTGAACTGCTTCTAGTATGCCCGGCCCCGTTTTTGACCCACGGGGTTCGAACCTACGTACAGGTACGAACACTAGTTACACACAACTAGTGCTCGGTGAAACCACCATACGAACGGACGGACAGACAATTAGTCACCCTGCAAAACGGATCATTAGCGGCAGACAAACGGACAAACTAGAGCAATATGCCAGGTTCTTTCTTTTAAGCTAGTCTAATTTGGAAAATGACAATAAAGTACTATTGTGGAGATTTATTTACAATATGAAAGGTATGAATTGCTGTAAGGAATTATAATTGACCATAGTACTCTAGTACAAACCAGTGTCAAAATGAATTACAATTTACGAAGTCACTTAAGTAATCATGGTACTTTTAAGTAACAAACCTCTTTCGGCAATACGTGGTACCGTTTAAGAAGTTAATAGATAGCAAGGCACAGCCAAGCCGTTGACAGTCTGACATAAATTTCAGAACGTTCACACGGCACACGGCAAATATATACCAAACAATATTAATCCATTTTGGTGGAAATCACAGTTAAGAGTTCTTGCTCATCTTTCTTCTCAGAATGTGACTGCAGAAGTCCTTAATCACTTAATATCTAACTGATGTTATAAAATAGATAATTAAATCATAATTACCCTATTGCTAGACAGGAATCACAAATATATGTTACTTCCAAATAAGTAAATAAGAATAAGCCGTTTCAAGGGAAGTTACCCTGAAATGCACAAAGTAAGTTGTCTGATAAAAACCGGACTTATTTGCCGGTATATAAAAACTTTAAATAGCAAATAGCGTGGGTCTGTTTAGATCGACCGCCTGCCAATTGAACAACATTTATTAAGACTAAAAGCGCTTCAGTGCTAAAGTCCACGTGACTATCACTGATTTGTTTGATGTAAATGTTTTATATATAAAGGTCGGTGATGACAGGGGGTTTCGTAAGACTAAAAAGTATGATAATGGAATGACAAGATTGTCATGGCAAACAGTGTAGATCCAGATCAGACGCTGCTGAATGCGGCGTCTGGTCAAGATTTACGTTCTGTGCTGGAAAGTGAAATGTTGCGATTGAATGAAATCTCCAGCCCTTACAAAAGGTTTTGATGGGTTTACAATAGTTTTCTTATTTCTGCTCGTACAAAGTTAGAACCGCCGCATTGAGACGGTTACAATATATGTTGTATACAGGAATACAGTCTTATGCAGGTCTGAGCACGTGAACTGTAACATTGACGACTGACCCAGCATGTTTGTTTGTTTGTATGGGAATTAAACGGCCCAGTCAACATTATTTAGGTCATTTTTGAGCAAGTCAGTTTACATATTCACACTTGACAGGCTTATATGTAACCTGTACAGTGCACATTCGTTCGCCAGAAACAATCAACGGAAGGGAGAGAATGACCGTACAAAAGATTTTATGATCAATCTCCAATGCCGACCCCGGCAGGACCCCGCATACGGCTGAAAAACTGAACATTTGTCAAAGCGAGGGTATAATGAAACTGGGTGTTTAACATTAGTCGTGTGTATATTACTGTCGAGTCGAAAAGTCGAGAAAGATAAGTCGAAATTTCAAGTTAATTTTCCCATTATTTCGTGATACTAAGTCGACATTTCGAGTTAATATGTCGAAATTTCGAGTTAAAAAGTAGCAATTCGAGATAGTAAGTCGAAATTGCGAGATAATAAGTCAAAATCTCGAGTTAACAAGTCAACGTTTCCAGTGTAAGTCGAACATTTGAGATACCAAGTCGAAATGTATTAGAGCACTGAAAATTATGAAAAATAGTGTGTACCCCCGTAAACCCCAGTTTTCTTTATACAAAGTGTGGTTTAGTGTGCGTGCGTGTGGGGATATAAGAAAATTGTACTTCATTCAGTATAATGCCGACTTCACCTGGAGCCAATGGCTACCATTGGCTACTTTGGTTTGTTTGTTTGATTTGTTGTTTAAGGTCTCTTTCAACACTGTATAGGTCATTTTGGAGATGTTGCTGCCAATTTTGTTGGAATTTTACCCGGCATGGAGATGAAATACATCTCAAGCCCTGTCGCCCAATGAAACCAATAGGGTTTATAAGCATGGGCGGGCCGACTCGCACCGCTTTGCATGGGCAGGCTTAGATTTTCTAAGCGGTTTACCAGTACTCGTGTGCAGTCGGTTTCAGCTCTGCGTGGAAGCATCATGCAGCCCATCCATTTCTCCTAGCCCCTGGCTACTTTGGTTGTTGTTCCATTTTCCTATATCACGCCTATGGCAAGGGTCCAAAGTAGGCAAATCCATTAACAGCCAATCATAAACGAAAACTGCAACGTCCAATTTAAAGAGTGGTCGTGAATGCGCATGCGTGGAAAACCGGACTTACCATTCCTCAAGGCAAGGTATCATTGGATTTACTGACACGCTCACATGACCTGCCAACAGTATCAGCAGTCTATGTTCAACTGATGTCGTTGTTGCTGTTTGACTTACTGTGGTTTGAGGTGAAGTCGGCCCATGTTGTGCTTCGGCATCTCACCATCGTAGCGGGTATCATGGTGTCACAGGGGTGGAAAAAGAACATGGCTCGACCGGGACTCGAACACTCTACCGACTGAGCTACCGAGCCACACGGTCGACCTGCTACAATGGTCATGCATAGCCCAATTTATTCTCCTGCTGGGTCCCGGCTGCTATAAGAGGGTCGAGTGTGACATGCAGAATCAAAATCACTTCTGCTATGGACGATACAAATATGTGAGTGAACATAACGATATATTCAAATATTAAGGTTTCGCCGTTTTTGGTTTGTGTGTGTGTGTGCGTTTTGTTTTTAAACAGTGGGCTTTTGACATTGAAACACAGCTACACAGACATGACAGTTTATATCCGGTGGCGAGATAGTTTAACGTGAAGCTTAGCCAACTCATATACATGTACCCCCCTCAAGTTCACTTACACACCTCCACGCATGCACGTGCACACATTACCCTGCATGTACACACAACTTCTTCAGCTGTATTGTACGAATGTGACAAGGATCTGGCAAATAAACAGGAAAACTTATATTGTTTCTTCGTAATTCAGTTGTGGTAAAAAAACCTCATATTCCAAGCCGGCCTCGGTATAGTTCGAACAATTTGACATGAGACTGACCTTTTTGCATGGAATAGATTTGTCAATGCTATCGCCTAATACGATAACAATGTCGCCGCGAAGATAAATACATGCGTTCAGTCGGGTGTGAAATGTTAATAGAGTTCACCAGTCTCAGGTCAATTTGTTCGAACTGTAGCTCAGTCGGATGCGCGTCTGACTGGTGATCAGGATGACGCGGGTTCGATACCTGCCGTTGTCGGCAACATTCCTTCGTGAAGATTGATCATGAAATCTTTTCAACGGTCATTTCCTTCCGCTCACTCAAGAATGGCAGTTGTCAGTTTCTGGCGGAAGAATGTGCTCTGTACTGGTTAACCTCTTACGTATAAGTCAGCCCAGGAGAAGGGCGGATAGGTAAACTGACCGGCTCAAAAATGACCTAAGACAGTGTTGACTGGGCCGTTAAATTAATAAAAACAATATAAGCACTGCATAACGATTTCTAGCCATTTATATATGTGATGTTGTTTTTTTGATCAAATAAAACTGAAACTTGGTATAGTTTATCAACGACCTTTGAGAGTTCAACGTTCAAGCGTGGCAAAACTATTCCATGTTTTAGGGGAAGCATGTTTCGGATTTCTATTTTCACAGGATTTTAAAATCATAAATAAGTTTTTTGATGTCATTATGTAGAAGTCGTGGCCAAGTGGTCAGTATGATGCAGTACGAATCTCAGTAAACTATATCTCCCAATGTAAAATCCCAACTGATGGCGACTTACCTAAATCACGGGCTAGTCAAAAATTAAAAGTGCAATCACGTCTCACTGCGTTTGAAAGACTAAAGATGTTGTTTTGTTTGTTTGTATTGTGGTTTAACGGCCCAGTCAACACTATTTTAGGTCATTTTGAGCCGGTCAGTTTGTTTTCTTTGTTTGATTTGAGGTTTAACGTTCCCGTCAACACTGTAAAGGTCATTTAGTGAGACGTTGCTTTTAATTCTGTGGGATTTTTACCCGACATTGAGATTGTATGACATCTCAAGCCCTGTCGCCCGATGAAACCAATAGGGTTTATTAGCATGGACGGTCCGCTTCGCACCGCGGTTCCTGGACAGGCTTAGATCCTCTAAGCGGTTTACCAGTACTAGTGTGCGGACTGGATTCAGCTGTGCGTGGAAGCATCATGCAGCCCATATATTTCTTCAAGTCCAAAAGGGCGGGGGCCGGAGCCGGTCAGTTTATCCTGGGCAACCTTATACGTAAGCGATTAACCAGTACAGTGCAAATTCTTTCGCCAGAAACTGACAACTGTCCTTCTTGAATCAGCGGGAGGGAGAAAAGATTTATTGATCAATCTCCACGAAAGAATGTTGCCGAACCAGTGTCCTGATCACCAGTCAGACGCGCATCCGACTGAGCTACCGAGGCCGGCGATACCTGGTTGATTTTGAAGGGAAGCAGGGAATACTGAAATCCCAATCTTTGATATGCAACCTTCTAGCAATGTAATGTTTTAAACATTTCACGAGTCTCTGTTTCTCTCAGAAATTAGAAATGTGTTTGTCATAGTTGCTTCCCGTTTCAACTACCCAGCAAGCATGCCGTAATTCTGACGATACATCGTCTTGGGTGCAACGTCATGACGTTTATGCAAGGTCACATCTACGTCGGTCGTGACGTTGCGCCTACGTTGATTAGACGTTGTCATAGCGACGTTAGCCTGCTGGGAACATTTTGCATTTTTGATTAAAAGAATACTTGTTTAAACTGGATTTAAGAATACATATTTTGACGATTTCGGAAAAGTGCAGAATCAGACTAGATTGCGTAGTGGTGCAGTCTGATCAGAGTAAGAATGTGACGGGCATTGTTTCTAGGTTGTACAAAGAGAAATACACGAGGTGTAGCGTAGCTCCAAATAATGAGCAGTAACGTGTATTATGTTGAGTTATGTTTCAATATCATGGGCATTTGTAGGAATTGCCTTATCGCGGCGATTGTCCCATGTCGATAGAGGCCAACTCATAAGGAAAGACTTTGCTCCTAAGGAGCAAATTCTTTCCTTTAAGAGTAGACCCCTTTTTCCGTGGGACAGGGTTTATATAAAAGCAAACAGGAAGTCCCGAAAGTTGTCCCCCATTGAACAATGGTGGAAAAATCTCCCAGGTGTTCCCTTTCCCCTTTATCATCATTGTTTTTCTTGGCTGGAACCATCTTGTCGTTATTTTTTTTTTAACGTCTTGTTTGGTAGTTTTTGTTTGTTTTGTTTGATATTACGTTTAACGTCCCCATCAACACTGTACAGGTCATTTTGGAGACGTTGCTTCCAATGTTGTGGGACTTTCACCCGACATTGAGATGAAATGACTTCTTAAGCCATGTCGCCCAATGAAACCAATAGGGTTAATAAGCATGGACGGTCCGACTCGCACCTCTCTGCATGGACAGGCTTAGATCTTCTAAGCGGTTTACCAAAACTAATGTGCGGCCACTTTCACCTCTGCGTGGAAGCATCATGCAACCCATCTATTTCTTCAAGCCCCGCTGGGCGGGGCGGGGGGGGGGGGGGAGGGCGACTTGTTTGGTAGTACCGGTAGTACACGGTTTCTGTCATGCCCTGACTCTTTATTATCTTTCAGTTTCAGAGCTAATATAGAACATATAGAACGGTGGTATGGAAAATAACCTCGCCATTAGGAATGCTGTGAAAGAGGACAAGGACGCAGTTTTGAAGATACACGATAATGTGTATGATGGCCATGACTACTTACCCGCTTATTACGAACATTTCATGTCGTCATCGGATACTTGTTGATGGTAATATCGTAAGTAATAACTAGATTGTTGAAATAGGAATAAACAATGGACGAAAAAGTTTTAACATCACTTCCACCGATATGCATTGTTAACCCTTGTTCTGCTGAATATTTAAATATGCCGCACCCACTACTGATTATCAACCAATCAGATTACTTGATGCAAATTATTGCAACAATTTCATAAACTGAATGACAGAAAATGAAGATCCTGATCAGATGGCTTCTTCAGAAGCCATCTGATCTGGATCTGCATTGTTTGAAAAATAAGACATATCGGGCTCAGCAGGACAAGGGTTAAATAATAAGGATAACACACCCGTGTGCCTCATGGCAGTCTTTAATTTCCCCCCGACAATAATAGGTTCGTCCGTCCGTCCGCATGTATGTCTGTTTCATCACGTGAACACGTCCGTGAAATAAAGATCCCCCTAAACCCACTTTTATATAGAGACACCTGGGGTTTACGGGGGTAAACATTATTTTACTTATTTCTGCTCCAAGACATAGACAGTGTGTACTCGTTATGACCTCCTCATGTTTTGAATATAAATAAGAAAACTATCGCATTCTTTCATCAGAAAAATTGCCTTTTTTGAGGTTTGAAAAATGTACTATATCATTATATCACACGAATGTGTTATTATAATGTATCCAATCTTGTGTCCGCAACTCCTCCTGCAGTTTCAAGAGATTTAAACGAACTTTATTGTTCCCATATCCTTAAGAATTTCGTATTTAATCGAGGTCTTGCTCTACTTATTTTACCAGAGTTATTACCCTTCGGCAATTTCTCAAAAATGCCTTTTTCCAGCGTTACATGTATGACCCTTTGCCAGTTTTGCGAAGTTCTAATCTCCGCGGGCCAAAGAAAGAATCTTGAACGGTGTGTTAAATCTATGTTTAGTATTATGTTTGGTATGGACATGCTTGTAGGTTTTGGAGGGTTTTTCTTCTAGTACTTATATCCATACTTTCTGAAGCCTATTCTGGATTCACTTTGGCAGCCTCTGTGGTGTAGTAATGAGGCTACTAGCTTTGCCAGCTAGGGGTCGCAAGATCGATCCCAGGCTTCTCCGGAAAATAATGAAATCTAGAATTAAAACGAGAACTTTTGTTATGTAGGATACGATTTAAATAATTACCTTCTCTTTTATATAAGCAGACATGTTTAGTGTTGACTACAAAATAATGAAGAGGATTTTTCGGACTTCCTGGCATTTAGTAAATTAGAAGTGAAGGCAATGTTCAGGAATCGACACAATTAGTCCCCAGTCCCTATCCCTACGCACATCAGAGACACCAAAGGGAAAGAAACTAGACCCTTATGCTATCTTAAATAGCAGAAAGCTAAATGGACAGTTACTTTCCCACAGACTGGCCAATTGGCTTTCCAAAACAAAAAGATATAAGCGATACAAACACTCAAAGACAAACCATAATACAAATAAACTGCGACAGAAAAACCGCCTTGGAACGGTCAGTGAAAAGAACGTAACTGGTGTGGTGATGGGTTGGGGTTAAACCGATTTTAATTGGCCGCAATCCTCGCCCTTACTTCCGTCGCGATTCAGACAAAAATTTGTTCAGTCCGCATGAAGGCTTTCTTTCGCATCAGTGCAACAACTCCGAGAACACAAAAATCACACAACCATCAAGATGAAACAACGTTGAGGACTCGGCAGCAAGAAACAACTGAAATGCTCTATCAAAAGAAAATCAAGAACTAAAGCATTTTTTGCTAGAAGATAAAATGGCTAACCCAAGTATTGAATTCTCTTTTTTTTTTTTTTTTTTTTTTTTGAAGGAAGCCAGCTTGTTTAGAATGATAGCTGACAAGGCAAACACAGAGCCATAACTCACTCTGTATTCTTCAAGATTTATTTATTAGTAAATCATATTATCTCATCACTACCAAGGGTCTGGTTTTAATACGTTTTGCGGTATTTTGCTGACAAAATTTCATTCATATTTTTTCAAAAGACCAAAACTCAGGTAAGGGCACAATACTAACAAGAAAAAAATGTTTCGCCTATTTTTATGAGGAATCCGTAATTAGTTCCAAACCCCTAGCATGCATAGTTCAAACATAATGCTATGCACAAAAATGTGTGCCACGTACTAATGCCCGAATTAACTTAAATGACAAGAAGTATTTTCAGAATGTATTAAAGTTAATCGGGACATTTACTAAGTACTTCAATCTATTCACTAGGTTTTAAGGCTCTAGCATAAACAATTTTATGATATATTTTTCTGACAGGATTTCATCAATGTATTTTCAAAGGGTGTGTCTCAGAAAAAGGTCATAATCCTGATAAGAAAATAATAACTGTCAGCTATTGCTCATGCGGAAGTCAGATTTCAAATTTCAAAACCCTCGGTTAAAAAGAAGAAGAAAAAATAAAACGTGCGCACTTCGCACTTTCGAACGACTCAGAAGCAATATGCTCCTGCAATTGCTACGAAGTCTGGGGCATATTAAAACAAACAAATGTTCTCGGGCCTTTGATTAGTACCGACTGTAGAGCAATACATTTGGTTTCTAAAATAGAACTGGAACCGCCTGTTAGCAGAGCGGCTAAGAGCCAAGATTGTGCTATTCCGGACTTTCCACAATTGTAAAGGTTGCTAAACTTAAGATTTTCTGATAAAGAACCGCCTTTGAATAATTCCTCTGCGCATGCGCGAAAAACATCGCTTTCGGTATAGTAATAGGCTGACTTCGCTTGTGGCTATCGCCGCGGCAATAGTAGCAACGGCTCCATTCTAACACGAATAGCCACGGCGATGCCGTGTTTTTCTTTTAGAGTAATTTCCCCCACCTTCCCGACTATTACAACATAAAAGTCGGGTAAGTGGGGTATCACATTTCCAGATTTTTCTTATGACTTTGGCCATAAAATACCGCGGAGAGACCGATAAAATGATACTACGTTATGCAATCGTCAGGTAATGCTGTTAAACCAGTTAATTAGAATAAAAAGCTCAAAGATTTCCTTTGGAAACAAAAACACACATAAAAGGAAGAATTTCGGAGACATAGTTTTATTGAGTCTCTTCATACACAGCAATGTAGTTTACAATGCTGTCTACACACCCTTGCACCGGCTTAAGCGGTATTCGTTTTCCAATGTAACTAGAATGGGCTTAAAGTAAATATAACCTGCACTATGATGAAGCACGGGGAGACTTTTTACAGCCGCCACACGGCACTTAACACCAGCTGCAGTGAGGTAAAATAAAAAGCTAAAAGGTTGCCTTTGGAAACAGAGAACACATAAAAGTACGAAAATCGGAGACTCGGTTTTATGAAGACTAAAATTTCTCAATTTAAAAAAAATAATAATTAGTAAAAATTCGAGTTGAAATGGAAATCTGCATCAAATTTAATCAAATTACAAGTTCCAAACGTTTTTCTAGCTTGAAACAAAAGTATTTTAAGATCAGTCGTTTTGAACAGATTTGACAGATGTATCGAATAAAAGTAGTTCCTCAGGTAAAGCTAGTAATACCACTTGTTGTGAGCAGAGTCATTAATGGAGATAGATGATGCCAGTAGCCAAAAAGATCTGGTTAAATTATCAGTTAAGCATGCCTTTTTGGTCATTTTTTCTTTACGAGAAAAAACACGTCATGTATAAACACGTCATTTGACCTTTTACCTCGGCAATTTTCGGACCACGCTAAGAGCATGCCCGCAACTATAGCTCGAAAATACTCGGATTTAAGCATTTAACGAATCAACGAAGGAGAAACTAAATGTTAAGCTCATTTTGATTGCATGGTATTTTACGTGGAGTTTGATAGTATAGCCGTGATAGACTGTCGAGCGAAGTGGGCCATAATCTGGACCAAATTTGAGAAAACTGGCAAATACTTGCAACTGGTATCCATATATTGGACTAAAATATCATGTTAGGCCAGCATATACTATATTATTTCTCTGGCAAGCATATATATTTCTGCTCAAGAACGCCGCGAGATCGCAAGAAATATGGGATATTTTTGTGAACATGGACCTGTCATGGCGTCCCTACAGCGACCAAGACGTTGCTACGGAGCTTACATGGCGATCTATCGCGATCCTGCGGCGTTCTTGATGGCGATTGTATGCGCTCTCACGGCGCTTCCTCTGCGCTTTTACGGCGCTCACAATGCGTGCACTGCGCTTTTACGGCGCTCTCAATGCGCACACTGCGCTTTTACGGCGCTCACATGTTGAAGACGTTCTCAAAGTGTAAACAGACATCTTCATCAGTCGAATAGTTTTGTTTGATTTGAGGTTTAACGTCCCATCAACACATTATAGGTCATTTTGGAGACCTTGCTTCTAATTTTGTGGGACTTTTACTCGACATTGAGATGAAATGACATCTCAATCTCTGTCGCCCAATGAAACTAATAGGGTTAATAAGCACGGACGGTCCGACTCGCGCCCCTTTGCCTGGGCAAGCTTAGATCCCCTAAGCGGTTTACCAGTACTCCTGTGCCGTCGGAAGCAAGTCCACCGCAATCACCGCAAGCAGGAGCAAGTCCACCGCCATTATCTTACCCGGAATTAGTCACATCAGAAGTACGTTTTTCGGGATAGTACACAATCAAACTCCTCTCTAGCCACTGTTTATACAAGCGGGCGGCCCCCTCCCATCGGGACTGGAAGAAATAGATGGGCTGCATGATGCTTCCACGCAGAGCTGAAACCGACCTCACACGAGTACTGGTAAACCGCTTAGAGGATCTAAGCCTGCCCAGGCAAAGCGGTGCGAGATATGTGTAAAATCTATTGGTGTAAACATGCTTATACGTTTAAACCCTATTGGCTTCATTGGGCGACAGGGCTTGGGATGTCATTTCATCTCAAAGTCGGTCAAAAGTCCCACAAAATTGGAAGCAATTATCCAAAATGACCTATACAGTGTTGAATGGGACGTTAAATATCAAATCAATCAATCAGTTAATCAATTATACAAGCGGAGCTTATATGGCGTTGTAGGAGACCTTTGTGCGCCCCTGCCAAGCTCCTGTAGCGTTGTAGGAGACCTTACTGCGCTGCTATGGCAACCATACGGCGACCTCACTGCGCTCTGATCAGAACGCCGACGTTTGTTTTGAGCATGCTCAAAATGCGCGCCGTCGCTTGGCGTTCTATGCGATCCCAACGCGTCTACTGGCGACGCCACTGCGTTGCTACGGCGATGTTTGCGATCGTACTGCGCGCACCTCGGCGTTCTGCATTTTTCTTGGACGCCGTGAGAACGCAGCCCTGGTGTGACAGGGGTTTAAGACATAGTGCATTTTTTCACATCTCCAAAATGGCTCATTTTCGGATGAAGATCCATGATATCTTTCTTATTTATACTGCAAACATAGGTAGTGGGTGCTCGTTAGAACCGCCTCATTGAGGCGGTTCTAACGAGTACCCACAACCTATGTCCTGGACTAAAAATAATAAAAAATAATGTATACCCCCGTAGACTCCAGTTTTCTCTATACAAAGTGGAGTGTAAGCGGGTTGTTCATTTCAGGGACTTCTTTCTTATGAATGTTTTCATTGCTCTTAAAGGAACTCATTTTTGATTTTTAATTGCTCACGCGATGTCAATTGGACATAAGCGTTACTTTTCAACAGACAAGAATATATAACATAATTTCCATCTTATTTAAGTGATACAGCTCTGCAAGTATGGGAATAGAAAACTGACTTACGGATGCACATGCGTAAAACTGTTATCAGTTCAATTATCTATGTTTCCAACAACTTTCACGCATTCGAACTTATGTCTCAAGTTATCCGAGTATTTCATACAATTGTGTTTAATAATGGTTGAAGTTCATTATCATAAACATGAATAAACACACCCCATTACGAAAGCACGCCTTTTCAAATACATTGTAACCTTTATCGCCGAAAATAATGAAAATTTTAAAATGAAAATTGTGATTTCTGCAGAAATAAGAAAAATAAGGTTTACCCCTGTAAACCCCAGTTTTACTGTATAAAATTGGGGTTCAAGGGGATCAAAATTATATAAGCGTGTTTTCGTGATGCTTAATAGGATTTCTGTATGTTTTCGTGTGCGCATGTGCTGAAATCAACTTTCCGGAGATTTGCATAGTTGACACTCCAGGGAAGCTTACCAAAGTTTCTCAAGCAGCCCATTTGCCATGGCCAAGGAAAGAAGAGGTGGTGTCACAACCTATTAGCGCATGGAAGAATGGAATACATTTAGATTAGATTTCGTATTTCCTATCGCTTGTGCCACTGAATGAGATGTAATGTATTTTCGATGTTTAGCAACACCAAAATAAAGCCAAACCTCATCTACTCCAAGTTGTTCAAAGACTGACACAGCCAGCATTTCGAAGCTAGGACGAGAAACATGTTTGGTTATTGTGCATGGACTGGTACCGTCTTTTGAGAAACAACGTTGTTTTCGACAGCTAGAACTAGTACCGCCGGTTGCCTAAAACTGGTTCCCAAGAATCGACCTACGTGGTTTACCAGTATTCAATTTGAGCTCTGTCTGAAAGCATCATTAGGCCAAATCTATTTCTCCAAGATCCGATTGGTCTTGGCGCGTCTGTTACTCTCAAGCTTGGAGTAGTACTGTATGCTTTGTAACACAGATGGTTGTCAATATTTGTGTAGTACCGTATGATGAGAAACACAGTTGGCTCCAAAGCTGGGAGTAGTACTATCTGTTGCGTATCACAGTTGCCTTTCAAGCTTGGATTAGTAGGCCTCCTAGAGAGAACTATAAAAACAGAAGTGAAAGCAATGATCGGGAATCGACACAATCAAACCAGACCTCCCATAAGAGACACCAAAGGGAAAGAAACAAAGGCATTAAACAAGTAGACCCCCCAATGGAAACAAAACTTGCGGAAAGCCAAAAGGACAGTAACTTTGCCACAAAATGGTCAATCGGCTAAACAAAACACAAGAGACACACATTCAAAGACGAACTATAACAAAAATAAACCACGACAGACGAACCGCCTTGGAACGGTTAGTGAAAAGCATTTCACTGGGGGTCTTTAACCGATTAAACGCGCCTTGCTTTGCTCGCGAATTTCACGAATGATTTGTTCAGTCCGCATGAAGGCTCTCTCACACATCAGTGCAACATCTCCGAGAAGAAAAAATGAACAATCACCGAGTTGAAACAACGGTGAGTGCTCGATGGCAAGAAGTAACTGAAATGCTGGATCAAAAGAAAAACAACAGTAAGACTCCGATTGGGCCGACCAGAGACAGAGCATCAGATACCAACCAACATTAAATAAAATTGAATTACACTTCTTAGTAAGTCTTTTAGCTGGAACCATCAGAGAATCTGCGGCCCGACCCAGTGACGTGCAGTTTAAGAGGGAAGCAAAGTTATCAACCGTGAATGGGTTAACTATGTTACGAGATTGAAAAGGAAACCTCTCAGGTGCTTATGCACATCTAAATTATTTTAGTAGGTATATGGCAAGGCGGTGCAAGTGAAATATTTAGGTGAAATACGGCAGGCAAAATATGCTGCTCCACGCACAAATCATGCACATATCATACGATGTATGCATGAATGGTTGTGGAGAAATTATTTACCATACAGTTGGCCGCTATAAGGCTTATTTCTATAAAGTTTGCCTAAAAAGTCGCCTCGGGGAAATACTATTTTAACGTAAATTAATTATCTGCTGGAATTTGATATATGTCTATGATTGCGGAGGGTATCTTTACTTTGTCACGGTCTTAGCGAGCTAGCACGGGTATGCATGATTTTCCGGTAGTATTCATAGGTATAAATACCCTGAAAAACGAACATTATATCAGCAGCAGGATAAGTGCGAACAAGTCCACACAACATCTTGACGGGCCAAAGAAACAATCTTGAACGGTATGTTAAATCTATGATTAGTATTATTTTTTGTATGAACATGCGTGTAGGTTTTGGAGGGGATTTCTTCTAGTATACCCCAACTTTCTGTCTCAGTGTGACCCTAGATGTTGATGAGACGTAAAACTTGGACATCCGATCATTCTGATTCATTTAGGCTTTTATAGACCCCATTTGCAGAATATATTTATAAGCGTCGGGTCATTTGTTCGATCCATAACTTTTGCAAAGCGGCGGTTAGAAAACCGTGGTCCCGTCTCTATAATATGATATTTGGTGTTGAGGGGACGTAAAATCAAGACGGGTTTTACCATATCTTCATCATCAGGGCAAACTCTTACAAGAGCCTGTCGGGTTACCTGTGATGATGAACCGTGAAAAATTTGATATTGCAAGCATGTTCATGCTGAGTAGAAAGCATTTTGTTCAAGGAGAATTACTAGTTCATTCTGTATTGATGCCGTTTCTGTTTAAGAAAGCTGTTTGTACATGTATGTACGTGTTAAGAACGTGATGATAATAAGTCAGAGTATTTGGTCGCCACATGTTATAACGGCCTGAGCGCCGTGGATGACGTCAGCTGCGTCATCAGCGTCATGAAGACGGTTATGACGTGGTGCCTACCAACTTCGGAAAGAATTAACGACAAACATGGTGTCTTTTATGGGTGGAGTAAGTTAATTGTATCAATTCCTGATCTTTGTTTTACTTCTAATTTGATCCTAATGAGACACTAACAAATGTTGTGTAGAATAGATAAAACTCTTCCTGTGTTTAGTTTCTAGCTGTTGTTAATGTAATTAATTTGTGAATAGCTATATTTGTGAGCCGTGTCGTGGAGAAGGATATGAAATGAAGTCGGTTATGTTTCTTGTAATTGGCAGGTGACCAGATAGCGCAAATGCGCGGTCTGTTCAATTGCCTATTACTTGTGTTAATGTAGTGAGCACGAATTGGATGAGTATTATGCTCAGTTGTAGTGAGCATTAATTGATTTCTGTAGTGTTCAGTAAGGAAGCATAAACTTTGAGTATTTTTGTGTCAAGCGCTGGGTGCTGATAATTTGATGCACAGTCAAGATGAGTTCCGCTGTGCATTTATTTGTCGCATGTGCTGATCAGCCTGTGTGTCTGGTCGGCGCATGCGCAATAACGGTATATGCACGAACATATTCTGACTTCTCCGGGATGGGGGTCGTGATATAGCGTATACGTTTCGTGAACTGTACCTTAGTCGATTATCGTAATTTGCAGGCACAACGATGTGTGGTGACCTGCTGCTCCCTGCAAAGTAGGAGCAGGTATTGGTACGACGCAAAGGTTCCATTGTTCAGCAAAGGCGGACAGAACCAATTGAACAGACCGTCGAGGCCTTAATGACAGGTTGTGAGAAACCTCAGGTTGGGACGTCAATTGAAACGAAGTAGAAGTTACCGGGACGTCAATTTTCGTATAGGATTCAATTGACGATCATATAATTGAAAATTGTGGTCGACACTGTGGTCGACATTTGTGGTCGACAGAGTAGACGACGGTATGGTCAACAACGTCGACGTGAGGGTTCACCCTAAGTGGACTTTAATTCGCGCCAGTCGCGTTTTTTTTTTTTTCATTATTATTTTGTTGTTCGTTTATGTTATTTGCTTCTGTAGACATTCACGTCATCCCGGCCCGAGCATATAACATACTTTTGCCTTCGGTGCGGACGTCGTGAATGGGTTATAGAAGCAAATAAATGTAATGTTTAGTGTTATAATGTTGTATATAGATACTGTAAATAATTTATGTTATCCATTTGATATCTTCCTTGTGCCTTATCGCATTTCTGACACCAAATGTTACATGTGGGTTACGGCGTCCCACAACCCCCATAGCTTACTAGCATAAGTTGACTAAAGAAAATTTGGGAGCAGACTACCTTAGCAGATAAATTTTGCACGATTGTTGTGTACATAGCTGTCTTTGTTTAGATAGGCTTCATCCTATTCCATCTCTGTGCACAAAGAAAAAACATTTCTGATTGCTTTTCTCCCGAATGGGAAACCTTTGTTACGAGGTGGAATAGGAAACCTCTCTGGTGCTTATGGACATCTATATTATTTTAGTAGGTATATGGCAAGGCGGTGCGAGTGAAATATTTAGGTGAAATACCGTAGGCAAAATATGCTGCTCCACGCACAAATCATGCACATATCATACGATGTATGCATGAATGGTTGTTGAGAAATTATTTACCATACAATTGGCCGCTATAAGGCTTATTTCTATAAAGTTTGCCTAAAAAGTCGCCAACCGCCAAATGTGTCATATATAATTTTCACGCCAGTCACGATGTTGTGGTGTTCTTACCGACGGGAGTTATACTAATGATCTATAGGGACGTTTCATCATTTTTCCTCGGGGAAATACTATTTTAACGTAAATTAATTATCTGCTGGAATTTGATATATGTCTATGATTGCGGATGGTATCTTTACTTTGTCACGGTCTTAGCGAGCTTGCACGGGTATGCATGATTTTCCGGTAGTATTCATAGGTATAAATACCCTGAAAAACGAACATTATATCAGCAGCAGGATAAGTGCGAACAAGTCCACACAACATCTTGACGGGCCAAAGAAACAATCTTGAACGGTATGTTAAATCTATGTTTAGTATTATTTTTTGTATGAACATGCTTGTAGGTTTTGGAGGGGATTTCTTCTAGTATACCCCAACTTTCTGAAGCCTATTCTGGATTTTTTGGCAGCCTCTGTGGTGTAGTGATTAGGCTTCTAGCTTTGCAAGCTAGGAGTCGCAGGATCGATCCCAGGCTTCTCTAGAAGTAGAATGAGTCTTTTAAGCGAGGTCCTGTCTCAGTGTGACCCTAGATGTTGGTAAGACGTAAAACTTGGACATCCGCTCATTCTGATTCATTTAGGCTTTTATAGACCCCATTTGTAGAATATATTTATAAGCGTCGGGTCATTTGTTCGATCCAAAACTTTTGCAAAGCGGCGGTTAGAAAACCGTGGTCCCGTCTCTATATGACATTTGGTGTTGAGGGGACGTAAAATCAAGACGGGTTTAACCATATCTTCATCATCAAGGCAAACTCTAACAAGAGCCTGTCGGGTTACCTGTGATGATGAACCGTGAAAAATTTGATATTGCAAGCATGTTCATGCTGAGTAGAAAGCATTTTGTTCAAGAAGAATTACTAGTTCATTCTGTATTGATGCCGTTTCTGTTTAAGAAAGCTGTTTGTACATGTATGTACATGTTAAGAACGTGATGATAATAAGTCAGAGTATTTGGTCGCCACATGTTATAACGGCCTGAGCGCCGTGGATGACGTCAGCTGCGTCATCAGCGTCACGAAGACGGTTATGACGTGGTGCCTACCAACTTCGGAAAGAATTTACGACAAACAGGGTGTCTTTTATGGATGGAGTAAGTTAATTGTATCAATTACTGATCTTTGTTTTACTTCTACTTTGATCCTAATGAGACACTAACAAAATGTTGTGTAGAATAGATAAAACTCTTCCTGTGTTTAGTTTCTAGCTGTTGTTAATGTAATTAATTTGTGAATAGCTATATTTGTGAGCCGTGTCGTGGAGAAGGATATGAAATGAAGTTGGTTATGTTTCCTGTAATTGGCAGGTGACCCGATTGCGCAAATGCGCGGTCTGTTCAAATGCCTCTTACTTGTGTTAATGTAGTGAGCACGAATTGGATGAGTATTATGTTCAGTTGTAGTGAGCATTAATTGATTTCTGTAGTGTTCAGTAAGGAAGCATAAACTTTGAGTATTTTTGTGTCAAGCGCTGGGTGCTGATAATTTGATGCACAGTCAAGATGAGTTCCGCTGTGCATTTATTTGTCGCATGTGCTGATCAGCCTGTGTGTCTGGTCGGCGCATGCGCAATAACGGTATATGCACGAACATATTCTGACTTCTCCGGGATATAGCGTATACGTTTCGTGAACTGTACCTTAGTCGATTATCGTAATTTGCAGGCACAACGATGTGTGGTGACCTGCTGCTCCCTGCAAAGTAGGAGCAGGTATTGGTACGACGCAAAGGTTCCATTGTTCAGCAAAGGCGGACAGAACCAATTGAACAGACCGTCGAGGCCTTAATGACAGGTTGTGAGAAACCTCAGGTTGGGACGTCAATTGAAACGAAGTAGAAGTTACCGGGACGTCAATTTTTGTATAGGATTCAAATGACGATCATATAATTGAAAATTGTGGTCGACACTGTGGTCGACATTGTGGTCGACAGAGTAGACGACGGTATGGTCAACAACGTCGACGTGAGGGTTCACCCTAAGTGGACTTTAATTCTAGCCAGTCGCGTTTTTTTTTTTTTTTTTTTTTTTTTTTCATTATTATTTTGTTGTTCGTTTATGTTATTTGCTTCTGTAGACATTCACGTCATCCCGGCCCGAGCATATAACATACTTTTGCCTTCGGTGCGGACGTCGTGAATGGGTTATAGAAGCAAACAAATGTAATGTTTAGTGTTATAATGTTGTATATAGATACTGTAAATAATTTATGTTATCCATTTGATATCTTCCTTGTGCCTTATCGCATTTCTGACACCAAATGTTACATGTGGGTTACGGCGTCCCACAACCCCCCATAGCTTACTAGCATAAGTTGACTAAAGAAAATTTGGGAGCAGACTACCTTAGCAGATAAATTTTGCACGATTGTTGTGTACATAGCTGTCTTTGTTTAGATAGGCTTCATCCTATTCCATCTCTGTGCACAAAGAAAAAACATTTCTGATTGCTTTTCTCCAAAATGGGAAACCTTTGTTACGAGGTGGAATAGGAAACCTCTCTGGTGCTTATGGACATCTAAATTATTTTAGTAGGTATATGGCAAGACGGTGCGAGTGAAATATTTAGGTGAAATACCCGTAGGCAAAATATGCTGCCCTACGCACAAATCATGCACATATCATACGATGTATGCATGAATGGTTGTGGAGAAATTATTTACCATACAGTTGGTCACAATAAGGCTGATTTCTATAAAGTTTGCCAAAAAAGTCGCCAACCGCCAAATTGTGTCATATATAATTTTCATGCCAGTCACGATGTTGTTGGTGTTCGTACCGACGGGAGTTATACCAATGATCTGTAGGAAAGTCATATTCCCCTCACATAAGGACACCAAATGATTTATCATACCGAATTCAGACTACTAGATATTCGTACAGTGAATGCACTTGTAGTTTTGAGTAGTGACGTCAGAGGGAGAATTGCAGGGAATATGATAATTTGTGGCCCTGTGCGTGGCATGCTCCAGGCCAATCGGAGAATAACCCAGACCCTGACTACACGCGACTAATGCTTTTGTGCCCTTTCTGGGTTTTCATGTAATAATGGATAAAAAAGAGCGAATCCTTTGTTGTTAGGATGCCTTCATGCGGACTGAACAAATTGTCTAAATCGCGACGGAAGTAAGGGCGAGGATTGCGGCCGCGTAAAATCGATTTAAGCCTCCCAAGTGGAATTCGTTTCACTGATCGTTCCAAGGCGGTTCTACAGTCGCGGTTTATTTTTGTTTTAGTTTGTCTTTGATTGTGTGTATCGCTTATATTTTTTGTTTTGGATAGCCATTTGGCCATTTTGTGGGAAAGTAACTATCATTTTGGCTTTCTGCTATTGGTATTGTGTTGTCTCTGAGGTGAGCTGGGGGTTCACTGCCTTCACTTCTATTTTTATGTCCTGTGTTTCGACTTTCGTCAGCTAAGTGGCAATTTCTTTCAGCTCAGACAACAGATTATTGTTAAGAACTAAATACATACGTATATGTATTTTTAACTCTTACCGGAAGCTTAATAACTCCCAGTCGGCATATTATACTGGCTCAAATCAATGTACATGTAACCATGTTAACGGCGTCATATTATACCAGAATTCCATAGAAGGCTATTCATAGTAGGGTCGATGCTAAAGTTGTCGCGGCATTTCACAAAATTAAATGTAGGTCACGTCAAATATATGAGCTTGCATTAAAGTTGCTTTTTCAGCATGCGTTTGTACCTTGTTGCATTAGTTTAGCTCTTATACTTCATGGGGAAAGGTTGAAGCACTAGGGTTGAATCAGTATTTCTCAAAGTCAGTGAAATATCGAATGTATATTTTGTTCAAATATGGATGCATACACGTAAGTTGTCATCCCAACATAAATATTTGTACCAGAAATATATGACGTAAGCCACGCCATAAAGTGGGGTTTAACCATGATTGTATAGTTTTACATTATGAAAGTTAGTACTTCGCAAGTAATTAAAGTCAGAAACTTTTCAGTTTTTCTTTTTATTTTCTGACTAAGTTAAACTCGTCTATTAATTATTAGTTTCAATGTTACTTATTATAACACATCGGAAATCGAAAACTTTGAGACAGGTAGTGTTCAAGATTAGATCTAGCTCAATATGCTCACTGAACACGACTGCTACATAACTGAAAACCTGACTGATTTAACATTATCAAACTGGACGTTTTATATGTTTCAGAGCATTACACAGGCTTTCGTTCTCATGTTAATACCGTTTCTGTTTATACCAAATGGCTATCATTAGCTTAATGTTAAAAGTATTTCAACATCTGTTGGCCACGTGAGCCCACACCTGCAGGGTACTATGCACTCAGACAACCTAATATGCCCACTAGATTGGCATTACCGGTAACATGCACTCATATGATTGAAGTTTTGTAGATACATTTTAGCTTTTATGTAAGCTGCACTTGTTTTTCTCCCGCCAACGAATTTGAATAACAGCACAAGTAACTACGTAATACATAACTGAGAGGACATTTTAAATGTCAGCGGAATTGATTATGCTCCAAGTAAACAACCTCTATGTACATTTGTGGCTTCAAGTACAAACTGCTATTTTATAGAAAGAATCGATTAAAATTTGTGAATGGTACAAACGTTTCAATTTTCTTACTGTAAAAGCTTATAATGTTTCATAGCCCAATCAACATAATCCCAAATACATTTATTACCCATTCAAGCAAATAGGTCATAAGAAGTTCTTACTACTCATCAACGTTGTTTCAACTATTCATGTAACATGCCTGTGTAATAAAAGTGCATATTTTACACTCAATCAACACTTTTTGGATCAATAAGAACACACTCCCACGTAACTACGCATCACGTGAACGAATCCGTGAAATGAAGACCCCCCTAAACCCCACTTTATATAGTTATTTTTGCTCCAAGACATAGGTTGTGGGTACTCGTTAGAACCGCCTCATTGTGGCGGTTCTAACGAGTGCCCATTGCCTATATTTGCAGTATTTATAAGAAAAATATCACGGATTTTCATCAACAAAATGGCCATTTTGGAGATGTCTAAAATGCACTATGTCGTACGGGCGAGTTATCGTAATTGTAACAAATCATCACTGAAGCTCTAAAGAACTTGTTTAAAATAGAAGTAGAGGCAATGATCAGGAATTAATACAATTAACCCACAGCTCCCATCAGAGACACCAAATCGAAAGAAACACAAACATGAAACAACAGATCCTAATGGAAACATCAATAGCGGAAGGTCAAAAGGACAGTTACTTTCCAACAAAATGGCCAATTGGCTATCCAAACCAAAATAATATAAGCGATACAAACACTCAAAGACAAACCATAACAAAAGTAAACCGCGAAAGAAGAACTGCCTTGGAACGGTCAGTGAAACGAACTCCACTTGGGGCTTAAATCGATTTTATGTGGTCACAATCCTCGCCCTTACTTCCGTCTCTATTTAGACACATTATTTGTTCTGTCCACATGATGGCCTCCTAAGTCATCAGTGCAACATCTCCGTGAACACAAATAATCAAACAACCACAGAGATGAAACAACGACGAGGACTCGACAGCAAGAAACCACTGAAATGCAGGAGCAAAAGAAAACCAACAGTAAGACTCCGATGGACCCGACCAGAGCCAGAGCATCAGGCACCAACCAACATTACACAGAGCCAGATCTCTCCAACTCCGAGCAAGCCCCCACGCTGGAACCGTCATAGAAGTTAAGTTTAGCGCTTATGATTGTCGCCATTGTTGGACTGTAAAACGACCAAACGGACGGACGGACGGATAACCACATGTTAACAAGGCCCTCGTAAACCCTACTGTATAAGTAGGCAAATTGGGTTCACAAGAGTTTAATTAATTTTCATCATGTTAACAAGTTCATGCAATGGACAGCTCTCTAAATTCCTTTATATAGGGAAAACAGGGTTTTTCAGGGGTATTTCTCTTTTTTTTCTTATTGCTGCCCAAAGACATAGGTTGTGGGTACTCGTTAGAACAGCATTATTCAGGCGGTTCTAACGAGCACCCGAAACCTATGTTTGGAATATAAATAAGAATGATATCACAAATTTTCAGCAGAAAAAAGACCGTTTTTGAGACATGAACGGATGCACTATTTCATACGAACGTGTAATTGTAATGCTTTTTTTTCTTTTTTTGCTTTAAGTATTTGTAATATCAATCTCACTGGCAGTTAAAAGAATATCCGACATTTCCGCATCTACTTATCCAGCCTTGGTTATCTCGCATTGTTCTTATCCCGCCGTTGTGCTAGCTCCGTCAGCGCCGTCGTATGCGCATTTGACTGGTGATCAGGGGTCGGGGGTTCAATACCTGCCGGGTCTACAACATGGTTTTGTGCAGATTGATAATGGACTCTTTTCTACGGTCCGCCGATTCAAGAAGGGCACTCGTCAGTTTCAGCCGAAAAATGTGCTGATAGCTCAGTGGTTAGCGCGATCGACTTATGATCGAGAGTTTGCGGGTTCGATTCCGGTCACCGGAGGCGAGGTGTGTCCTGCCCCACACCACCCAGGTGTAAACGGGTAGCAGTGGTTTTAAAGGCACTGCCTCTCCCGCGCGCGTGATAACAGTCGGACTGAGTGTCCGAGAGCGATTCAAATAAGCTTGAAGCTTTCATCGCAATCGAACTAAAATAAATTAGTATAAACTAACTAATGTGCACATTACTGGTTAACCGCTTATAAGTATATACAGTAGACCTATGTGTGCTTAGTTAAACAGATCGGTTCAAATGGCAATATGGCCTAAATACAGAAGACCCATGCTATAAAGACACTATGTGTTGCCTAACAATTTGAATTTAACGATATTAGAAATACAAGTAGTATAATTGGTAAGAAAGAACTGTTTTCCTTAATGACGCAAAGAAACAGATGCTGTGGACATTTGTTTCCTGGAGCAGGCTTATGCTCTGTCTCTGGTCGGGCCCATCCGAGTCTTACTGTTGGTTTTCTTTTTCTCCAGCATTTCAGTGGTTTCTTGCTGTTGAGTCCTCACCGTAGTTTCATCTCTGTGGTTTTTGATTATTTTTGTTCACGGAGATGTTGCACTGATGAGTTAGGAGGAATTCATATGACTGAACAAATTATTTGTCTAAATCACGACGGTAGTAAGGGCGAGGATTGTAGCCACGTAAAATCGATTTAAGCCCCTCAGTGTAATTCGTTTCCGCTGACCGTTCCAAGGCGGTTCTTCTGTCGTGGTTTATTTTTGTTATGGTTTGTCTTTGGGTGATTGTGTCGCTTATGTTATTTTATTTTGGATAGCCTATTGGTCATTTTGTGGGACAGTTACTGTCCTTTTGTCTTTCCGCTGTTGGTGTTTCCATTAGGGTCTGTTCTTTCATGTTTGTGTGTCTTTCCCTTTGGTGTCTCTGATGGAAGCTGTGGGTACATTGTATCGATTCCTGATCATTGCCTCTACTTCAGTTTTTTTTTATATTTTAGCAATGCAGATTATATTTTATTTTCCTTTGGGATCATTAAGCCCATCCTGGTTACATTGAAAAACGAAACCCGCTCAAGCCGGCGCCAGGGGGCGTATGCAGCCTTGCATACTACATTGCTGTATATGAAGAGACTCAATAAAACCGAGTCTCCGATTTTCTTTATTTTATGTTTTCTTTGTGTCCAATGGCAACCTTTTAGCTTTTAATTTTACCACACTGCAGCTGGTGTTACGTGCCATATGGCGGCTGTAAAACGTCAGTGCAGATTATATATTATATTTTATTTTCCTTTGGGATCATTGAGCCCATCCTGTTTACATTGAAAAACGAATACCGCTCAAGCCGACAGGGCGTATGCAGCCTTGCAAACTACTTTGGCTGTATATGAAGAGACTCAATAAAAGCGAGTCTCCGACTTTCTTTCTTTTATGTTTTTTCGTTTCCAAAGGCAACCTTTTAGCTTTTTATTATACGTAAGCGGTTAACCAGTACAGTGCACATTCTTTCGCCAGAAACTGGCAGCTGCCTTACTTGAATAAGCTGAAGAGAGAGAATTGTCCCTGAGCTACTTTTAAGATATAAAAACAATAAAGCAAACAACAGCTTGGCAATGATTGACTGCTTCCCGTTCGCACTGTTCATTTGAATCTATGCTCATATTTGCTATTTACCGCGCATTACTGCAAAGAGAGATGTTTCACTTCATAAACGCCATGTCAGCAGGATTGTGAGTTGAAACATATTTTCCATCGTTTTCTTCTTCTTTTTTTTTTTTTTTTTTTTTTTGTGTGTGGGGGGGGGGGGGGGCTGTTTTGGTTTCAAGACACTTTTAAGATTATTTCACTTATTTCGAGCCTATTGTAAATCAGAGATAGGCGAAAATTGGATAACCCGGTGAAAAATAGCTGAGCTTCTGTTGCAGACATAACGTAAACACGCCTATACAAATATTTTGTAAATTTTACCGCCGAAAAAACGCAGATTTTAAGATAAAAATAATATTTTTCTTATTTCTGCTCAAAATATAGATTCTTGGAACTCGTTAGAACCGCCTCGTTAGAAACGCCTTAGAAGCGGTTCTAACTAGTACACGCAACCTTTGGTTTAGAACAGAAATATTAAGAAGAATGTATGCCCAAATTTCCTCTACACGGTGTTTTTCCTTTTGATTTTATGGCCCTTTCAAGATTATTTCACTCATATTAAGCCGATCGTCTAACAGAGGTGGACGAAAACCGGTGTACCCGGAGAAAAACACGAGACTCGAATTACAGCGGTGAGAGACTTAATGATTAAGAGTCAGCGCTCTTATTTACTAAGCCACGGAGGCCCGTACATAGTTGGGTTTACAAATGGCCGGACATGTTAACATGATCTTCATTTTTGTGCTGAATGAACTCTTGGAAGCTGTCAAAGAATTTCTATAACTGCAACTGCAGTCCAGGACTTCAATGTTATGAACAACTTTGAGATCATGAAGAAGGGTAGTCACTACAAAAAGACACCTATCATTACGAAAACGCTTCCATGTGTTATATAGAGGATCTTACATGAGTGTTCATGTATTATTGAATTTATTAAACGAGTTGTGGAAAAGGATAAAATGCGAGGCTTGCCGAGCATTTTATCCCTTTTCCTCAACGAGTTTAATAAATTCAATAATACATGAGCACGAATGCAAGATTCTGTTTATCATATGATATTTAAAGCGCATTTTATTCAAGATTGTGTACAAAAATGTCAACATTCCGCCGTTAGTAAACGCGACGTCGTTAAGGACGTCGTACATGTAACGTTACGGGACGTATGTAGCTAATTTGCATATTTAATCCACTAGTGGATTATCAAAAATATAACATGGCGTTATTACACTCTCAGACGCGACGTCATATGATAAAGTATATATTTTCATACCTCAAGAACGGTAATTTTATAATTAAAATTTGTGATATTTTTTTTATTTATACGCCAAACATAGGTTTTGGGTGCTCGTTAATACCGCCTCAGTGAGGCGGTTCTAACGAGTACCCACAACCTATATGTTTTTAGCAGAAATAAGAAAAAATGTTGACCCCTCTAAACCCCAGTTTTAATATATAAAACTGGGGTTTAAGGGGGTCAAAATTATATGGGCTAGTTTTCGTGATGGGTAGTCAGAACCGATGATTGTTATCTATAACGCCATGGCTGGAGACATAGAGCTCTTATAAGATATAGGTTCATTGTGTGTATTCACTAGAATAGCCCAAAAGCATTCCCTCACAAAAAAGTATTCTAAACATGACAAGTTCCTGAACCTTTTTCTATTTTATTTGTTAGAATTGAGATTTAACGTCCCCTTCACCACTGTTCAGATCACTTTGGAGTCGTCGCTTCCAATTTGGGGGGACTTTTTACTCGACATTTGGAGCCGGCCTCTGTAGCTCAGTCGAATGCGCGTCTGACAGGTGATCAGGAGGACGCGGGTTCGATACCTGCCGTTGTCGGCAACATTCTTTCGTGGAGATTGATCATGAAATCTTTCCTAAGGTCATTCTCTCCCTTTTCGTTGATTCAAGAAGGGCAGTTGTCAGTTTCTGATGAAAGAATGTGCACTGTACTGGTTAACTGTAATGTGCCAATTCATCATGTTAACAAGTTCGTGGAATGAACACCCCTGTAAACCCCAAATAATATGGAGACAACTGGGGCACCTTAATGCGACGGTTCTAACGAGCACCCGAAACCAATGTTTGGATTATAAAGAAGAAAAATATCAGAAATTGTCGTCGGAAATGCAGTCATTAGGAATACACTATGTCATACGGGTGCGTTATCGTAATGTGATCGGGATCTACATTGTTTGCAAAGGCACTGATGGAAGGGTAAAGAACGTGCAAGATTCTTGCAAACAACTTTGACACTGTACTTTCTCTGTCCATGACAATTGATTGCTACACCTCAGGACAGTATTGTTAAATCGTAGAGGACCTTGTAGCATTTGTAGATATTTGAAGAGATTAATTTTGTAAAACCGATATTTTCAATTTATTACGATATATACTAACCTAGGGTAATTATATGCACCCGTTGACGATATAGAAAATCCATTCTGAAAATATATGCAAACTTTCATTCATATGTCCTTCCGACAACCTGCCTCTGACGTCACTGTCAGAGACAAACAGACGTGGGCAGTATAAATACCCACAATACTCGACATCATGCAGACAGAAGTTTAAACTATATCGGACAGAACAGGAACCGTTACCTTTGATTGGTCAGACAAAAGTTCACTATGATTCCGAGGTAAGTGATTATATCACGCATACCTTCAGCAATATGTTAACTAGCCTATGAAATGAACAGCTCTGCAAAGCCCCAATTTATATCGAGAAAACTTGGGTTTACTAGGGTAAGATTTATTTTTTCATATTTCTGCTCGAAGACATATGTTGTTGGTGCTCTTTAGAACCGCCTCATTGGGGCGGTTCTAACGAGCACCGACAACCTATTTTTGGAGTGCAAATAAGAAAAATATTACAATTTTTTATCAAAAAAAAATACCTTTATTTTGAGGATTGAAAAATGCACTTTATCACACGGATGAGTAATCGTAATGTAACTTGAACACCCCTGCAAAGCTCCAATTTATATCGAGAAACCTGGAGTTTACAGGGGTAAGCATTTTTGTTTTCGTATTTCTGCTGAAAGAAATAGGTTGTTGGTACTCGATAGAACCGCCTCAGTGAGGCGGTTCTAACGAGAACCCACAACTTTCGCTTTTTGTTTGTTTGTTTGATTTGATGTTTAACGACCCCGTCAACACTTTAAAGGTCATTTTGAAGACGTTGCTTCCAATGTGTGGGACTTTTACCCGACATTGAGATGAAATGGCATCTCAAGCCCTGTCGCCAAATGAAACCAATTCGGTTTATAAGCAAAGACTAGCACTGCTTTCCCTGGGCAGGCTTAGATCCTCTAAGTTGGCAACAAGTACTCGTGTGCGGTGGGATTCAGCTCTGCGTGGAAGCATCATGCAGCCCATTTATTTCTTCAAGTTCTGATGGGCGGGGGCCGGAACCTACGCTGTGAGTAGAAATAAGTGAAATATATGAACAAAAAATCATCAGAAAAATTGACCGTTTTTGTGACAAGAAAGAAAGTACAATGCTGCACGGATGTGTTATCGTAATAACATTAGATACCGTAGCGAGGATAGGTTGAAGTTGCTTATATTTAAATAAAGAAACATTTCATGAGTACTCATTAGAACTTACGCCTCAGTAAGGCGATCCTTACAAATGCCAACAAATAGCAATTTTGTTTGATTTGAGGTCAACACGGTAAAGGTTATTTTGGAGACGTTGCTTCGTATTTTGTGGGACTTTACCCGACATGGAGATGAAATGACATCTCAAGCCCTGTCGCCCAATAAAACCAATAGGGCTTATAAGCATGGTCGGTCCGACTCACACCCCTTTGCCTGGGTAGGCTTAGATCCTCCAAGTAGTTTACCAGTATTCGTGTGCAGGTCGGTTTCAGTTCTACGTGGAAGCGTCATGCAGACCATCTATATCTTCAAGCCCCGATGGGCGGGGGCCGCAAACAAAAAACAAGAAATAGAGAAAATTATCACTTGAGCCCCGCCAAGCGAATTTGTGTCTTCGAGCATTCCGTCGTGACAAATTTTAACTGCGCATGCACAGCCATTCAGAGGGGCCAGGGATATGGCTTTCTGTCTGAAGGTTCATATTGATTCACTGCTTGTATGAGCGAGCAGCGAAGGTTCTGGCGAGACTGCGCGGGTGCGCAGGCTCGCCTGAACCTTCGTTGCTCGCATAGGCGATAAGTACCAAAATCGCTTGACGGGGCCCAATTATTATTGTTACTATTCCTTATCTTGTAATATGTAACGTTGTAAATGACGATTGTTTTGATAACACGCCTTGTACGTACAGAAATGTTTGTATGTGATATTAACTTCGAGAAAAACTGGAATGTTAAGTGCGGAGTTTAACGTCCCCATCAACCCTATAAAGATCATTTTGGAGACGTTGCTTCCAATTTTGTGGGGTCTTTTACCCGACATTGAGATGAAATGACAACTCATATCCTGTAGGGTTTATATGCATGGAGTGCCAACTCGCAACTTGGCAGGCTAAGACCTCCAACATTACGTGAACAGGTCCATGAAATGAACACCTCCGAATAAACCACACTCTATAAAGAGAAATTTTCGATAGCGCTCGATAGCGCAGGGTTAACACGTTCGACTCATGATCGAAAGGTTGTGTGTTCGAATCCGGTACTCGGTATGGAGGTGTGTCCTTAGGCAAGACACGTAATGACACTGTCTCACTCCATCAGGTGTAACTGGGTAGCAGTGGTGTTATAATCACTGCCTCTCTCTCGCGCGCGTGAAAACATCCGGAATGAGTGTAGAGAGCGTTTAAATAAGCTTGAAGTTTCCATCGCAATCGAACTTAAATAAATAAGTATAAACTAAGAGAAATCTTGGGTTTACGGGGATATACCTTATTTCTACTCCAAGACATAAGTTGTGGGTACCGCCGCCTAAATGAGGCGGTTCTAACGAGCACACACAAACTTTGTTTGCAGTATAAATAGGAAAATATCACGGTCTTTCATCAGAAAAGTAGCCACTTGAGAAAATGCACTATGTCGCACAGGTGTGTGTTATCGTAATGTGCGGTTTATCAGTACTCATGTGCGGTTGGTTTCAGCTCTGCGCCAGGCTATCCAATGCTAAAAACAAGGATTTCCTTATCCGTGGTGAAAACATTTACTCAGAAAATGGTCAAACTATAAAAAAAATTCTCTTATTCGTGATAATGTTTTAGGAAATTTATGAAACTCGCCGTAGGTAGGCTCGTTTCAAAAGTTTCATATGAAATGACCACTAGTGTAAGATTCTCAGTTTATCGTGTTTTGAATCACTAGCCACTCTGGTCATTCTGTAGAATTAATTCACATAAAACAATTGAAAAAAGGTTATATGGTCGTAACTACACCATCAAAGTTTGTCGAATTCAGCGCCGTCGAATCTAACACATGGGCCCATTCGTATCAAACTTGTCGAATTCGACAAAAAATGTTCACAGTGTTAACAGTCGGTCCACGCGATCAAAGTGTTTGTACGCGATCATATTTTTCGTAACTCATAATATGTACATCAACCGAATGAGTATCATGTACACATGCGCTTCCCCGCCCCCTCTCCCCACACCTGGAGAAACATACTGGGTTGCATGGTGCTTCCATGCAGAGCTGAAACTGATCATATCTGAGTACTGGTTAACCGCTTAGATTGACTAAGCCTGTCCAGGCAAAGTGCTGTGAGTCAGACATGGCACATAAACCATGGTTTCATTTGGCGACAGGGCTTGAGATGTCATTTAATCTCATTGTCGGGTAAAATTTCCATCCATACGCAAACAACGTCTCATAAATGGTCAAACAATTCAAACAAACAATCATGTACCGAAGGACTGACCTCATTTGTTTAGTTTATATCGACGAGGTAGCACTCTGAAGTAAACAAGACAAGCAGCTTTTGCAAAATGGACAAAATCGTTAACATGTCCGTAGGATGTATACGCTTATAGACTCTATTTCATATAGTGAAACTTGAGGTTTAAAGGGAATAGATACACATTCAGGGGGGACAACTCATGCAAAAGTCTTTTGTCTCTCATGCCAATAGGAGTCAACTCTTAAAGGAACGAATTTGCTCCTCGGGAGCAAATTCTTTCCCTATTGGCATGAGAGACAAAATGCTTTTGCAGGAGTTGTCTCCCCTTAAGAGTAGACCTCTTATTAAGATTTCAGTTCTTATAGGAAAGCAAACAGGAAATCCCGAAAGTTGTCCCCCTTTAATAAGTGGTGGAAAAATCTGCGAGGTGTATCAATTCCCCTTAACCTTTAACCTGCTGAATATTCATCTAAGCCACACCCATTTCGTTATATCAACCAATCAAATTACTTGATGTAATTTATTGCTACAAATTCGTAAACTGAATGTCAAACATTGCATATCCTGATCAGATGGCTTCTTCAGAAGCCATCTGATCTGGATCTACACTGTTTGCAAAGATAGGGCTTGTCGCCTACAGCAGGGTAAAGGTTAAAGGGTTGAAAATTATTTTCCCCATTTTTGCTTAAAAATAAAATAATTGTTCTCGTTAGAACCACCTGAACGGTGGCAATTCTATAACGAGTACCCAAAATATATGTTTTAGCAGAAATGTTGTAACTTGTTTGTTCTTGTCTGTTTATGTTGAGGTTTTACGTTTTCGTCAACACTATTTAGGCCATTTAGGAGACGTTGCTTCCGATTTTGTGCGACTTTTTCCCCGAAATTGAAATGGAAGGACATCTGAAATCCTACTGCCCAGAGTAACTGCCAGGATTTAAGGACCGGTCGTACTAACGCCACCTTTCCCTGGACAAGCAGTTTACCAGTACTCACGTTCCGTCGGTTTGAGCTCTGCACTGAAGCATCGTGCATCCCTAACTATTTCCTCGGGGCAGGTGCGTAAAACTGCTGGTTCTATACATATATGAATGACGTCATTTGTGTATTTTATCGATGTGTAAACTCCGGCGAATCACTCACAAACTTCGAAAGTCTGAGAATGAACTTCTCAACGACCTCGACGGAATGATTATTAAATTAGAAGCTGCTATCCTAAAAGAATACCAATCGAAAAAAGTTGAAGTCTTTAAATTCAATTTATTTGTCTTCTAACATTTACGCTTTCAATAGTTTCCCTTCTTTGAAGCGAACGCTGTTGACGTCACTTATATACAATGACGTAACGCGCGGTAACGTGGTCTTTGACAACACGTTATATCACTTCCTGTCGCTTGGAATTAACCAAAGTATACATCTTGTATTTCAACCAATCAAATCGTTCGAAATGTACAATATGGTGGAGAATTGAAACCGAGCGTGTTATCTGATACGTTGTCGTTGCCATGGTGGCATTACACCAAGCACTGTCATCCAATAGTAACCCTTATCCTGCTGAATATTCATTTTAGCCACACCCATTTCTGACTTTTATACAATTAAATTACTTTATGTAATTTATTCCCATAAATTCGTAGGGTTAGGGTTAGGATATACACTGTTTGCAAAGATAGGGATTGTCATGAACAGCAAAATAAGAGGTAATTTTACCCAACCCAGAACTGCAACCGACCGCATATGAGTACTGGTAAACCACTTAGAAGGTCAAGCCTGCCCAGGCAAAGTGATGTGAGTCGGACCTCCATGCATATAATCATATTGTTTTCATTTGGCGGTAGGGCTTGATATGTCATTTCATCTCAACTTCAGATAAATTGGAATCAACGTCACCAAAATGGCCTAAATAGTGTTGATTGGGACATTAAACCTCAAATCAAACAAACAAAAAAACAAAAAAAGAGTCCCGTCTACAAAACTACTATTCCAGGGTCAAGTTACTCAAATAATCGTTAGCTTAACTCAGTCACCAGAATGAGAAATGGTCCCGCAAAATAGAAGTAGAGGCAATGATCAGGAATCGATACAATTAACCAATAGTTCCATCAGAGACACCAAAAGGGAAGAAATACAAACATGAAGCAACATACCCCAACGGAAACACCAACAGCGGAAAGCCAATAGGGCAGTAACTTTCCCACAAAAAAGCCAAAGGCTATCCAAAATAGAATGAAATAAGCGACACAAACACTAAAAGACAAACCATAACAAAAATAAACCGCGACAGAAAAACCCCGCCTTGGAACGGTCAGCGGAAACTGGAGGGGGGGAGGGTTAATCAATTTTTACGTGGCCACAATCCTCGCCCTTACTTCCGTCACGATTAAGAAAAATAATTTGTTCAGTCCGCATGAAGGGCGCCTAACTCATCAGTGCAACATCAAGTACAATATCTAAAGCACGGACACTTTGCTGTAAATCGGAGTAACAAGACAATCGAAACATGATGAGTTGGTTTCAATAATGCTCTCCTGTTGGCCTTTGTTGGTTGTATGGATGCATCTAGCTCTAAATACAGTAAAATTCTGCTATTAAGATTAATTAAAACTGAGACTAAGTCTTGTTGTAAAAAGATATTTTAACCTTGCACTGCTTCTTTTTGTGTTGCTACACCACATATCCTCAAGTAAGAGACTACTTTTGGGATTGTTAAAACGTGGTCTTAAAGACCATATTTGAACAGTCCCATAGGTGTTCTTAATATAGAATATTTTAACTTTATTTACACAAGACAATTTAAGTGCTACAATTAATCTTTATTCTTGGCTATTTCGGTATCTTGGACACCACTCTGACTCACGTCAGGGTCCTGGTCCTGAATACAATCCAAATAAGCATGAGAATTATTGCCCACATGTATGATATACGAAAACAGTGGACAATCGTTCAAAACAAACGATGTTGATAATTAACATATCGTTAAAACTGACTATTTGATAAAAAGACAATACTTACATATGTGCTGAAATTATGAATATCTTTTGCAAATGATGTTCAACCTGCTCATTCAATTCAAACAATTTTTTGACCTTTCAATATGAAAGAACTGGATACATTACGAAAACATTCCTATACAAATACTTTGGTAAATTTTAGATAAAAATTGTTTTATTTTTCTTATTTCTGCTCAAAATATAGATTGTGGGTACTCAGTAGAACCGCCTCGATGTTGCAGTTCTAACGATTACCCACAATTTATATTTGAGTTTTTCTATATGAAAGTGAAGTTGGAGGGGGTCAAAATTATATAGGAGTATTTTCGTGATGAAATGTGACGCTGAGTGAACATGATCATGATTCAGTTTTACTACCTCAGAGCCATTACCGGAGTGTTTGATGAACGCACATATCGAATCCCAACACACTTTTATAAAATTTTAATAGCTGGAAAACAGAAGACCTGCTTTCCATTGCCACAAACCTTCACAGTCTCTAAAACTAAAAAAAAATATATAGACCCAAACTTATTTAATCCATTGAATATCGACTTTATTTCTTTTTACTTATTCCTCGCAATCACATATATTTCCAGAAATGTATGCGGACTATTTCTCTTGGTGTTTATATCACTGAGTGATGCGGCGGATGTGAAGGTGATTAGTACGAAACCAGTTGGTAAGAATGGAGATAAATTCAAGCTTAAAGGAAGTTGCATCTATAAGATGACTGACACTGTGGAGAGTAAAGGCGCTCGTTTAACTATACACTTCAACAGAGATACGATGAAGTTCAAGGTATTGTTAGTTGATATTGTTTCCTGAGTTTCCATCTCATCAAATAAACTCCCTGTAAACTCTACTTTATACAGAGAAAACTGGTTTACTTCTACTTTACAGGCGTATACATTGCTTGCCTGATTTCTTCTCAAAGACATGGGTTGTATGTACACGACGAGCACCCACAAATAAATAACAACAATATCACATATTTCAATCAGCAAAAGATGACCGTTTTGCAGACATGAATCAATGCAGTATGTCTTACGGATGTGTTATGAAAATAACATTAATGTCTTGCTTTAAACTTAATTCGTTATTATTCAAGTACCAACGACTGTATGCAAACTGTACATGGATGCACACAGAGCAACAATACACACAGTTGGGTAGCAAAACGATAACATCAAAATATCGCAACACAACGCGGCACCTAAAATGGGATTTTAAGTTGGTCACCTGGTGTACAAGTCGTCTTTTAGTGCAAAGTCGGATAATGCATAGTTGTAATATACGTACGCTAGTACACACACATACGCGCCAAATCCTAAACCACTCCCACACAGGCATGGACTGCTAAAATATATAAGTATGTATGTTGCTGTTAAACGCGCCTCCGTTGCCTGGCGGATAAGAGCGCTGATTCTTAATCATTAGATCTATGAGCGCTGTGGTTCGAGCCTGGCTCTGGTCACATGTTGGACGTCAAGTTCTGCAACGGAAGGTAAGATGATTTTTATCAGGGTGTTCCGGTTTAGGTTTTCGCCCACTTCTGATTAACGATCGGCTCGATGTAAATTAAAGCAGTTTAACGGGCCGTAAAACCGAAACCAAAAAATGTTAATGATAAGGTTTATCATTTCGTAGCTTGGAACAATGGCCTAGGACAAAAATAATAAACCACAAACTAGACATTACAGGTGAGTTAAAGTTAACTCTAGATATAGAATATCGACCAGGGCCCGGGCAAGACTCGGCCTCTGCTCAAAACTAAGGACGTCATTAGTTAACGTGTTGATATAATCTTAATCATTTTATTTGACAAATATGCTTATTTTTGTATGCAAAATGAGCAGTCTTTGTAATATGCATTTTTCAGCGATTATAGATATTTTATAGCGCACTAGCCTTTCGATGAAATATCCCTAGGATAGAACAACTCAAACCCTCATGAAAAAACATTTACTTGGTGTAAAAGTTCTTGACCTGTTTATACTTATCATCCGTTGCATTCTGTTTTCACTTCCAGAGCAGTAAGGTGATTGTGGTGTCTTCTAACAGTACGACATACCTTTTAACAAACAAAAAGTTGATAAAAACGAAGAAGTTCAAGGTCGGGTTTACGCTGCAATATACTGGAACAGATGTGCCAGAGGGAATCTGCTCAGACCTTCAGATACTAACAAGTAAGTGTATACATTGCACAGCAGAATACATAATATGAACCAGAGAAAATATTTTTAATCGGGGAAATGATCCGAAATCTTCGGAAATAATCTTTATTCCGAGGAAAAATTGTTCAAATATACAAATACGGCCGGTGAGTCGGAAGCAGTTCTAAGGGTAAACCGGAATCTCATAATCAGAGCAGAAAACAGTTAACATGTGCGCTCAGGAAAACACAGTGTCCGCGCAGTCTGCTCAGAGACTTCGTTTTGCGCTCTACGAATAGTTAAGGCACCAATGCTCCTTCATGGAGCAAGAGAAGTCTCCGGTCAGACTATAAGGATGCACAGGCTGATCTGATTCATTGTTGGACGCACATGCAAGTTAAAGAAAATGCTGTGCCCCGGCTCAAATATTTATCACATAACGTCGTTATTATTTAGAAGATAACGCTATGTAATAAAAATCAAATGAACACACGTGCTATAACGGATCATTACTGGTGCGTAACTTCATGACGCCGTCAGGGATAACTGAACTTCTTCAGCGATAAAATCCGATTTAAAAATCGCTAAATGATAAACAGAATCTTACACTCGTGGCCATTGTTAATCTTTCGTGGTATATAAGGGTGTTCATTAAATGGGCTTATTACATAGGATGTGCAGTTGCTAACCACAGTGCCTCAGTCGGTTAACTGTTTTACCAGAGATCTCTAGGCTGTTGTCAGTTTCTGACATGTACTGGCTACTAGTCTACACAACAGAACTGTAGTTAACCCATATATTATAATGGAATCTTTCACCTTATACGTTAAGAGTGGTCAATTTTGAGCAAACAGTGTAGACCGAGATCAGACGCGTCTGATCAGGGTTTACGATGTTTGCCAACTTTCCAAACAAGGGACGCTAGACATATACCACAGGGACCTGAGTGTCATTCAGTCAGATAAAAGACATACATCTTCAACGTGTAACGGTTACAGACTAGCTTCATCTTATGGGTTAAGCAACTGCTTACGTCCACCTTGCATATATTCTCTGATTTGGATTCGCACAACAAAATGGTCACCTTACGTATATGCAGTCTGACTTTGATCTACAATGATACCCTGGTGCATTTTGATTACGATCGAACGTGTTGTTGTGGTTAGTTGCATTTAGACTGAAATAATAACATTGCTATAATTATTATTATTATTATTATTATTATTAGTTAATAATAATTTATTTTAGTTCGATTGCGAAGGAAGCTTCAAGCTTTTTCAGTCGCTCTCATTCCGGATGTTTTAACGCGCGCGAGAGAGAGGAAGTGACTATTACACCACTGATACCCACTTACACCTGGATGGAGTGAGGCAGTGTCATTACGTGTCTTGCCCAAGGACGCACCTCGATACCGGGTGCCGGATTCGAACGTACAACCTCTCGATCATGAGGCGGACGCGTTAACCACTGCGATTTCGATGCCGACTATTACTATTACAACAAAGCGTTTCTGGGATTTAGTTTAATGTGACTTATGGAGTTTAATATGCTCTTGCAGCAACAACAACGAAAACAACAACAACGTCAACAGCAGCACCATCATCGCCCACACTGCCACAGAATTCATGTAAGTATGAACGTAAATAGTAAAGTATATAAATAATATGGTCCAACAGAAAAGGCTGTAAGCATTCAAAGATTTAAGTTCTAAACGGCACGTGCACATCTACTTAATAGTGATACTCATGGCTTCTTACCAAAAAGTGCTAGGCATGGCTTCTGGTGCGTACGTAGTCACAAAAAAGTGCAACCAAAGCTTCTGACGTGTGCGCAGTCACTAAATAATGCTACGCATAGTTTCTGGTGCGTACCTAGTCCCTAAATAGTGCTATGCATGGCTTCTGGTGCGTATACAGACACTAAATAGTGCTGCGCTTGGATTTTGGCGGGTAAGCAATCTCTAAACAGTGATATACATGGCTTCTGGTGCGCGCACAGTCACCAAATAGTGCTACGCATGGCTTCTGGTGCATAAACCCCTTCTATATAGTGCTACGCTTGGATTTGGGCGCGTGCTCAGTCACTAAATAGTGTTACGCATGACTTCTGGCGCGTACGCAGTCATTATATAGTGCTAGGCAAAGCTTCTAGCGCCAATAGTGGTATGCATAGCTTCTGGTGCGCACACAGTCACTAAATACTGCTACGCTGGCTCTTGGTGCATGTTCAGTCACTAAATAGTGTTACGCATGACTTCTGGCTTGTAGGCATTCACCAAATAGTGCTAGGCATTGCTACTGGCGTGTCACTAAATAGTGCTACGCATGGCTTCTGGTGCGTAAGCAGTCACTAATTAGTGCTACGCTTGACTTTTGGCACATGAGCAGTCACCAAAAAGTGCTACGCATGCCTTCTGGTGCGAACGCAGTCAATAAATAGTACTACCCAGGAAATGACTTCTACATAAGCGCTACACTTACTGCCAGGTCCTGAAATACCTCGAACTGTACGAAAATGTTTGTAATTTATATATAAATAAATATTGTTTAACCTAAATAATACTACGCATGACTTCTGATGCGTACGCAGTTACTAAATAGTGCAATGCATAGATTCTCACGCGCACACAATCACCAAATAGTACTTCATGTGGCTTCTTGGCTATAGTTATCTCTGGGACTTCTGTGCGTTGTCTGCAGACGTGTACCCGTCAATCTGTATATTTAGAACAGAAAAAAAGAAAATATAAGAATGATTCATCTGAAAGTTTTCGTTTTCGGCGGCAAAATTTACTATGTATTTGTCGCGTTTGTGTAATGTTTTCTTGTCGCCTCTGCAATAAATTATTTTTCTCTTGAGCTGGCATTCATCAATTACACTGTTGATGCTTGTCTGCTGAAGAAGTAATATATGCGTAAAGCTACCTTTAAGTGACAAGAATGAGCTTGAACGAACCTGGCACCGATCAACAGTGATAAAGATTGCAGAAGCAGGTATCATTTTCTTAAGTCCTTTTTGTGTCCCTAAATTTTCTCTGAAATAAATTGTAAACTTATAGTTGCCTTCAAACGAGTTGAAGATTTGTAATGGCTTTGTTGAGAAAAAGCGTGTCCGTTTGTTAATTCAAACTCTAACTATATTGGAATAATACGACCTTATTGCAAATATACTGTTCACAAAAAGTGTGTGATATTTTACTTTCAGGCTGAATATTGGGCAATAAATAAAACGTTGCCTGGCCAAGATGCATTTAATTCAAAGCACCACCAAATACCCATAAATTGAACCACACATTAATTCCTATGATCACGTCATTATGTAGCGACACGGCGACCAATCTTCTATGCGTCAACGTCATTTTTCACAAACCCTCATTAACGTGTTGGACCTCCTCGATTGTCACAGCAAGCAATGCATTGTCGTCATATACTTCCAATTCGTCTACGTACCGTGAACGGAGGGATCCTTCGCCACTCTTCTTGAAGTGCTGCGCTAAGCTCACCCAGAGTCTATGGAGTCGGATCGCGGCTTCGGAGACGTTTCCTGAGGATGTCCGATTCTTGTTCGATGGAAGATAAGTCTGAACTCATCGCAGGCCATGGTATTGTCCGAATATTCTACCGTTGAACATACTAAATGACGACGCGTGCCCGATCGGCCCAAGCGTTATCGTCCTGAAAGATGGATCCACGTCGAGCAAACGATATTAGGCGAGAACCCAAGATGTTATCACGAAAGTACAGTCCTATAACTCTGCCTTGGCACACATGTAAAGTAGAAGTAAAACAAAGATCAGGAATCGATACAATTAACTTACTCCACCCATCAAAGACACCAAAAGGAAAGAAACACAAACATGACCCCACCAGACCATAATGGAAACCTAAACAAAGGAAGGCCATAAAGACAGTAACTTTCCCACAAAATGGCCAAATGGCCATCCAAAATAAAAAAAACACAAGTGATAAACACAGTAAGTAGCCAACAACAACATAAAAAACCGCCACAGAAGAACCGCCTTGGAACGGTCAGTGGAAAGAATTCCAATGGGGGGCTTAAATCGATTTTACATGGCCATAATCCTCGCACTTACCTCTGTCGCGGTGTAAAGTAGAAGTAAAACAAATATCAGGAATCGATACAATTAACTTACTTTACCCATCAAAGACACCAAAGGGAAAGAAACACAAACATTAAGCGACCAGGCCACAATGGAAACCTAAACAAAGGAAGGCCATAAGGACAGCTACTTTCCCACAAAATGGCCATATGGCCATCCAAAACAAGAAGACACAAGTGATACACACAGAAAGCAACAAACAACAACACAAACAAACCGCCACAGAAGAAGCGCCCTGGAACGGTCAGTGGAATGATTTCCACTGGGGGGGGGGGGGGGGGCTTAAATCGATTCCACGTGGCCACAATCTTCGCCCTTAGTTCCGTCGCGATTTAGACAAATAATTTGTTCAGTCGCATGAAGGCCTCCTAAGTCTGTTTTCCAGTCATGGTGATCCCACCTCATACCATATCAGACTCTGCTCCATATCGGTCATGATCAACTCTAGCGGGGTCTGTATAATGTTCACCAGTACGACGTCAGACTCTCATACGGCCATCACGAAAGTAAAATTTAAACCGGGACTCGTCACTGAACATAAGGTGAGACCACTGATTAATGCTCTAACGTCTGCGCTTTGTACAACACGCAAAATATGCTCTGGCTTTCAACGACAGTAGTACTTGCGAACGCCGTGCCGTAAGGTTGCTCGAGTTAAGGCGATTTCGGATCATCTGTCTAGAGACATTAACCTCTCTTACTCGTCGCAGGTATTGCTGAAGATTTGTTGACGTTAATCTCCGGTTGCGTAACGCTTGATTGACAACAAGGCGGTTATCGTGTCCGTTAGTACTCTTCGGGCGGTCAGTTCTCTGCAAATCCGACTCTATAAATCCCTCTTGATCTTGAGCAAATTCGTGTTTTTAGTATACTTTATTTTCCTTATTTTTGTTAAAGCATAGATTCTGGATATCTAATAGATCTGCCTCAATTAGGCGGCTCTAACAAGCAGATACAATCTATGTTTGAATTATCAATAAGGATAATACAAACAATTTAAATCTGATATATGCTGTAAGATAGAGCCGGTTCAGACCGCGAGAGTGTCAACGTAATGGTTCCTCTCATCCAATCTCTTGATATGACGGTTCTAACGAACAGCAACATTCTATGTTTGAACTACAAATAAGAAAAATGTCAACAATTTTCATCCAGTTGGGTACTAGGGGGTCAACATTATATAGGTGTGTTTTCGTGATGATAAGAAAACATATTGACAATTTTAATCTAAAATAGTCTTGTTCTAGGGGTAAAAAAGACGCCTATACCAGCCTCTAGCGTGCCATTGTAATGATTTCTCTCATGCAAACTCATTATTAGGCACTTCTTACGAACAACCACATATAAGACAAATATTGTCAACTTTCATTTGAAATAGTCTTGTTCTATAGGTAAGAAACACATCAATTCTGACCACGACTTGATTTCTCTCATCCAAACACACCATCACGAAAACACGCCTAGTATATAGTTTTGAACCCCTTAAGCCCCACGTTTGTATAGTAAAACTGAGGTTGACAGGGGTAAACAGTATTTTCCTTATATCTTCTGAAAAGCATAGATTGTGGGTACTCGATAGAACCGCCTCGTCGAGGCGGTTCTATACAGTCCCAACAATCTATGTTTTGAGCAAAAATAAGAAAACATCGCAACTTTTCATCTGAATATTTTCTTTTTTTTTCGGGGGGGGGGGGGCTAAAGAACTGACAATGTATTTGCGTGGTTTCGTAATGCTACGCCAAATCAGAGCGTGTTATAGAAATACTTTCACTCATCCTAACTCTCTATCTTTTATCACAGTGGATTTCTCACAGCCCATGCTGATTACAAATTTCTGGGAGGTCGCTGAAGGTACAAGGTTTCAAGGTCTTTGTAGTTTCGCAGTAGAGAGCAGTACAGAACCTGGGGTTGAGGCATTTAACATCAGCTTTGGACAAACGGTTTCATCACTCGAGGTAAGCGAATAAGAAAGGGAACAGACAACAAAACCATGACAAGGAATCTGAAAAAATATCAGGTATTGAACAAAGAATGGTAAATTTATGGCAAAATAGAAGTGGCGCTCCCATCAGCAGAGACATCAAAGGGAAAGAAACACAAACAGGAAACAACAGACCCTAATGGAAACATCAACAGTGGAAAGCAAGTCGTCATTTGTTTGGTTTAAGGTTTAACGTCACGTTAACACTATTTATGTCATTATAAACACGTTACTTCCAAGTTCATGTGAGTTTTACCCGATATTGTGATAGAAAGACATCTGGAGCCCTGCCGCCCAATGAAACCAATATATAGGTTAATATACATGGACGTTCTGACTCGCATCATTTCGCCAGGGCTGGCTTAGGCCTAAGCGGTTTTTCCAGTACTCATGTGCGGCGGGTTTCAACTCTGCATAGAAGCATAATGCAGCCCACTCTATTTCCCCAGGCCCTGATGGGCGGTGCGAAACAAGTCATCATACTTTGAATTTTGTAACTCTCTATGTTAACAGTCATGTTAAAGTTTGTATCATAATTAGTTACACTAAAAATATTACGATGACGAGTCCAAGAATAAAATACCTAGTAAACCCAACGGTAGAAATTTCGAATTTACAAGGATATATCGAAATTCCAAACTCTGTTAAACTAATACATGATGGTGCTGATTTGCACAGCATCAACGAGACAGACACAATAGCAGACAAACAAACAGGTAGGCAGACAGACAGTCAGACAAACAGATAGCCGACAGTCACAAACATACATACACACAGGCAGACAGAAGGAAGTAAAACAGAAACACGGGCAGTCAGGACAGAAGGACGGACAAACAGACAAACGGACAGACAAGACAAACGTATGAAGGGCAGCAGTTGGGAAAGCCAAATATGGGTGATGAGTAGTTTTCAAAATGTTTAAGTCATTTGTTATTTGTTGTACAGCAATGGGATGGACAGCAGCTGTTTCCTACCGATGATACTGGTTCCTGGTTTCTCTTTGACAATCTGTACTGGCTTCATCCTCCAAAAGAAGAGTTTTACATCCAAGCCACTGTCGCCGGAGACCAGCTTCCCAATGCCATGTGTTACAGTACTTTGGATGAATTTGTAACCTCAACGGAGGCGCCTAAAACAACTCAGAAACCAGTTACAACTAAACAACCGGAAACTACACAAAACCCGGAAACAACAAAGAAATCCGAAACTACGGAACAACCGGAAACCACGAAAGCGCCAGAGACAACAAAAAAACAACCACCAGCAACGACTCAACAACCGTTTTCGACCGAAAAACCTGGTAGGAAGGATTAATTAACTCTAAACATTACGAAAGCACGCCTATACAAATACATTGTAAATTTTATCACCGAAAAATGAAAAATTTCAGATGAGAAATGTCGATATTTTTCTTATATCTGCTCTATGTTTTGAGTGGGTCAAAATCATATAGGCGTGTTTCGTGATGCAAAGGAAAATTTGAGAAAACCTGAATATATACTTATTGCTTTACGTTGTTAAAGACCACAATTCCATTCTTCAGTTATCTACTTGGTAGATTATATGCATAGTTTATATGTTTATAACCACTCTCTTACGACTGCGTCAGGTAGTCGACTCTTTGGCTAAATGGTTAGAATTCCTCTATAGGCGGGATTTTTAACTATGCTGCTTTCCTTCGTTGCGGCTTTCATGTCGTAAAATAGCGGCTCGTCCTGGATCGGACTTTATACCGCCGAAAATGGCTTCGGGCCGAAATTGGCTTCTCGTCATTAAAACGATTACTTCTTTGAAGAGGGTGTGTGTTACGGACCGCAATTCTTCCCCTTCAATTATCTACCTTGGTAGATAATATACATAGCTTATAGGTTTCTAACCACTCTCTGACAACTACGTCAGGGGATCGACTTGATGGCTCAGTGGTTAGAGCATGCGGCTATCACTCGAGCAGCCAGGGTTCAAATCCCACCATATGCGGGAATTTTTAATAGCTATACTTCTATCCTTTGTTATGGCTTCCGTGTCGTAATAATATTATCTTAGCATCATACTTCATTGTTGAAGGTGCATGGCATAATATTGTACCGCTGAATGCTGAGTCAGCTAGAATTTGTTTTAGAGCTTCATGGAGTACTTATTCAATTTTAAATACAGTTGACTGTATGTATCTGAAACTCCTAGAAACCAGACTATGCAGTCTGAGATAACAGAAGTTTAAAAACAGTAGTTTAAGATAGCACAAGCTTTAGATAACAACAGTTTGGTTTAAACTTTATTTTATTGTATAACGCAAACATCAATGACAAACATGTACATATTGAGAACATAGCTACACTAGTTATAGTATCATACAAATGGGATCCAGAAGAAAGTCAAATTACTTATTTGCATCAAACAACAGTTTGATGCGCCCAGCCCATCTGGACTTGGCAAAAATAGTTTTACCTGAATGGTGATTCCGTGCAGAGCTGTACCCGACCGAACTTGAATATAGGGATTAACCATGGTTTTTCAGGCATTAACATTTGCCGGATCCCGAAGAAGCTGTTTGAACATGAGCCAGCTAGGCCGAATGTTCAAATATCTCCCGAGGGATCCGGCAAATGTTAATGCAATGAAATATACCACGGATGATCGTTGTTCTTGCATAACTTACTAATCCGACAGCAAATTTTGATGAAAACGCCCAAATGCTCCATATACATTCCACATAAACTCTTCGAATGCGATAGGTAAACTAAAATGGCGACCAGTTCAAATTGTTGTTTACAACGACGTTGTCACACCGTGACGTCATCACAGAACACTAAAACGCTTCGTTCAGGGCGATAACGTTACGTCGCTCAATGTAACGTAAACAAAGCAAGGTCATTCTTGTGATTTCAAAACCTCAAAATCTATGTTCAAACAGCACGCGAATTTCATGATTTGAACATGGTTTTTGCTGTTTGAGCACGGCTTTCGATCCATTTGACAATGGCTTCAAACAGCCATGCGCATAGGTATTTATGCAAGAATATAGGGATCATCCATGGTTTTTCATGCATTAACGTTTGCCGGATCCCGAGGAAGCTGTTTGAACATGAGACCGCTAGGCCAATTGTTCAAATATCTTCCGAGGGGTCCGGCAAATGTTAATGCAATGAAATAATCATGAATGATCGTTGTTCTTGCCTAACTTACGAATCCGACCGCAAATTTAAAAAAAAACGCCCAAAAGCTCCATATAAATTCCATATAAACTCTTCAAGTGCGACACGCAAACCAAAATGGCGGCCAGTTCAGAATGTTGTTTACAATGACGTTGTCATGCAGTAAACTCTGACGTCATCATAGAACCATAAAACGCTACGTTCAGGGCGATAACGTACGTCGCTCAACGTAACGTTAACAAAGCAATGCCCGTCTTGTGATATCAAAAGCTCAAAATTCATGTTCAAACAGCACGCGGATTTCATGATTTGAACATTTTTTCAAACAGCCATGTGCAAGGTATTTATGCAAGAATACTGGTAAACCGCTTAGGTCTACGCCTGCCCAGGAAGAGTGGTGCGAGTCGGGCCGTTCCAATAACCTTGCGGTTTCATGGGCATTTGTGTTTGAGATAGTCCCACAAAATCGGATCTGCTCAAAATATAGATTGTGGTACTCTTTAGAACCGCCTCTTCGAGGCGGTTCTTACGAGTACCCACAATCTATATTTTAGAGCAGAAACATTAGGAAAATATGTCCGTAAGAAATAATGGCGTCAAACATGGGTCAGAAAACGATAAATATAAGGTACAAATTATAACCTCTTTTTTAATACTGCTTTCAACATAGATTGTGGGTGCTCGTTAGAACCGCCTCAATGAGACGGTTCTAACGGGTACCCACAATCTATATTTTTGAGCAAAAATAAGGCAGATAATGTTTACCCCCGTAAACCCCAATTTTCTCTATATTAAGTGGAGTTTAACCCTTTTATAGAACATATTTAACTTCACTACAGCTGGTGTGTGGTTATGTGTGGCGGTGGTAAAACGTTTTCCTGCCCTACATCATAGTGTAGATTATATTTTCTTGTCCTTTGGGATCATTGATTCCATTGTGGGATTTTGAAAATATCTGAGGGTCACTGATGAGGCCTAATTGGCCGAAACTAGCTAGTCTGGCCCAGAAAACATGTACACTCCATAATTTTCGCTTCTGTGGTGTATTCCTTGCTTCCAAAGGATAACCCTTTTATAGAACATATTTAACTTCACTACAGCTGGTGTGTGGGAATGTGTGGCGGCGGTAAAACGCCTCCCTGCCCTACATCATAGTGTAGATTATATTTTCTTGTCCTTTGGGATCATTGATTCCATTGTGGAATTTTGAAAATATCTGAGGGTCACTGATGAGGCCTAATTGGCCGAAACTAGCTAGTCTGGCCCAGAAAACATGTACACTCCATAATTTTCGCTTCTGTGGTGTATTCCTTGCTTCCAAAGGATAACCCTTTTATAGAACATATTTAACTTCACTACAGCTGGTGTGTGGGAATGTGTGGCGGCGGTAAAACGTCTCCATGCCCTACATCATAGTGTAGATTATATTTTCTTGTCCTTTGGGATCATTGATTCCATTGTGGAATTTTGAAAATATCTGAGGGTCACTGATGAGGCCTAATTGGCCGAAACTAGCTAGTCTGGCCCAGAAAACATGTACACTCCATAATTTTCGCTTCTGTGGTGTATTCCTTTCTTCCAAAGGATAACCCTTTTATAGAACATATTTAGGGGGGTCTTCGGTTCACGGACTTGTTATCGTGATGATAAGAAAAATAAGGTTTACCCCTTTAAACCCGATGTTTACTATATAAAAGTGGGTTTCAAGAGGGTCAAACTTATAACCTTGCGGTTTCATGGGCCTTACCCCGTGAACTTTAGTTAAATAAAGCAAATTCTTCTGATACCGAGGCCCCGTTTTTGGATTTACATCTATCTATTGTAGATGGGTTTGTTTCGTGCAAAATTTATGACACACGCGATTATTTTGATTTTGAGATTGTAAATTTTCCTTTTTTGGATGGTGATGTTCCTCGTGCGCCATCTTATGGCCTTTATATTTCGCAATTAATTCGATTTGCTAGAGTGTGTAGTCATGTTAATGACTTCAACACTCGTAATAAATTGTTAACGGCTAGACTTCTTAATCAGGGTTATCGGTACCATAAACTACGCAAAGCCTTTTCAAAATGTTATATACATTTTATTTACATTCTGATATAAATAAAAATTTAATATTGGACTAAAATCTCTTCTGCAACAAGGTCTATCGGAATTCGAATTTTATGGTGACTTACTATACACATTTAGGAAAGTATAAAACCGCAATTACTTCAGCACCCAATTTCGTAAAATCATTCTTCGATATAAAAAGATTGGGTACAACATAAATGTTATACGACAGACTGCATTCATGGTTGTTAACCCAATCACGTTTGACAACTTTGCTTCCCTCTTTAATTGCACTCCGGTGGGTCAGGCCTTAGTTTCTATGACGGTTCAAGTGTAAAGGCTTATTGAGAATTAGAGAGATCTAATTCAAGGTAACGTTGGCTGGTGTCTGATGCTCTATCTCTGGTGGGGCCCATCGGAGTCTAACTGTTGGTTTTCCTTTGCTCCAGCATTTCAGTGGTTTCTTGCTGTCATGTCCTCATCGTTGTTTCATCTCTCTGGTTGTTTGAGTATTTGTGTTCACGGAGATGTTGCACTGATGGGTTAGGAGGCCTTCATGCGGACTGAACAAATTATTTGTCTAAATCGCGACGGAAATAAGGGCGTAGATTGTGTCCACGTAAAAACGATTTAAGCCCCCCGGTGGAATTCGTTTTCGCTGACCGTTCCAAGGCGGTTCTTCTGTCGCAATTTTTTTTTGGCTTTCCGCTTTTGGTGTTTCCATTAAGTCTGTTGTTGCATGTTTGTTGTTCTTTACCTTTGGTGTCTCTGATGGGTGCTATGGGTTGATTGTATCGATTCCTGACCATTGCTTCCACTTCTATTTTATATAGGCGCGTTTTCGTGATGAACGTCTCCAAAATAAATTTAATAGTTTTGAAGAGCACGTAAAACCTCAAAACAAACAAACAAAACAGCAGTCTGATATAACAGTAGTTAGAGATAACAGTAGTAAAAGATGATTATAGTAAGAGATAAAAGAAACTTAAGATAATAGTAGTTAAAGATAATAAGAAGTTTGAGACAAAAATAGTTTGATATAACAGTAAATTTCGATTTAACTGGTTCTTTGATTTTTTGTGTTCACGGAGATGTTGCACTGATGAGTTAGGAGGCCTTCATGCGGACTGAACAAAGTATTTGTCTAAATCGAGACGGAAGTAAGGGCGAGGATTGTGGCCACGTAAAATCGATTTAAGCCCCCCAGTGGAAATCATTCCACTGATCGTTCCAAGGCGGTTCTTCTGTGGCGGTTTATTTATGGTGTTGTTTGTTACTGACTGTGTGTATCACTTGCGTTTTTTTATGTTGGATGGCCATATGGCCATTTTGTGGGAAAGTAACTGTCCTTATGGCCTTCCTTTGTTTAGGTTTCCATTATGGTCTGGTCGCTTAATGTTTGTGTTTCTTTCCCTTTGGTGTCTTTGATGGGTGGAGTAAGTTAATTGTATCGATTCCTGATCTTTGTTTTACTTCTACTTTGATATAACTGTAGTTTGATATAACAGTAGTTTGGTAAAGAAAATTAAGGTAATAGTAGTTAGAGGTAATAAGTAGTTAGAGATAGCAGTGGTTTAAGATAACAGGTATTTGTGATAACAGTTGTTTGATACAAGCAGATGTATGTAACAGTACTTAGTAATAATAGCAGATAGAGATAATTATAGTAGTTTGAGCTAGTCGTTTGAAATAAGAGCTTAGATATCAGTAGTTCTAGATAACAGAATTTGAAATAAATAAGAATGTATGATGATCTAAACTTGAGAAAACTTTAATTTAATTTGAATTAAATAGTTTTAGATATCTGAGTCTGAGATAACGAGAGCACTTGTCAACTTTACTTTTATGTTTTACTACATATGGTTACTTGAAGGTACAGCAGAGGAAAATCTCCGCATTTTTGAGTAGGATACTAATCGCTAATCTTGATTTCTATTGCGGATCTTACATTAGTGATCGTTTATTATTGAATTTATTTAACGAGTTGAGCAAAAAGAATTAAATTCGAGGCTTCGCCGAGCATTTTTGTTCCGCTATCCTCAACGGATTTAAAAAAATCAATAAGAGGCTTCGCCAAGCATTTTATCCATTTTCCTCAAAGAGTTTACAATGACAATATTCCGCCATTAGTAAATGCGGCACCGTTAAGCACGTCGTACAGTAAGTGTGCGGGACGTATCTAACTAATTTGCATATTTAATCAACTAGTGGGTTACCAGTAAGGAAATTGGATAGAATGCGAAGCTTAACCGAGCATTTTATGCCTTTTCCTCAACGAGTTTAAAATATTTAATAATTCATCAGCACGAATGAAACATTCGTTTTATCATAAGATTTATACACGATTTTATTTTCAAAAGTGGAAACATGCCGACATTAATCCGACGCTAGTAAATGCAACGACGTTAAGGACGCGTGCAATATAACTAATTTGCATATTTAATCCACTGGTATATTCTCGAATTTATAACATGGCGTTGTAACATTCTCAGACGCGATGTCATAAGATAAAGATGTGATGTAGACGAGAACAGTAACTCAGGGTGACAAGATAGACCATATCAGGCTAACAAAGGTATAAGAGTTCTGTATGATGAGACTACTGAATAATAGAAATAACTACTGTTCTTTTTCAGTTTCGCGTCCAGAACGGCGTCCGTCGTTGATTTTTTGTTTGTTTGATTTGAGGTTTAACGTCCCCGTCAACACTGTAAAAGTCATTTTGGAGACGTTGTTTCCAATTTTGTGGGACTTGTACGCGGCATTAAGATGAAACGACATCTCAAGCCCTGTCGCTCAATGAAACCAATAGGGTTTATTAGTATGGACGGTCCGCCTCGCACCGCGGTTCCTGGACAGGCTTAGATCCTCTAAATGCTTTTTCCAGTACAAGTGTGCGGGCCAGATTCAGCTCTGCGTGGAAGCATCATGCAGCCCATATATTTCTTCAAGCCTCTATTGGCATGGGCCACCGTCAGTCGTTGAAGATTAGAATTTAAACTTTTATTTAGTTATCCCGTTTCTATTTTTTGTTTCGTAAATACAGGTTGACACATAATATTTAGTTGAAGTGAAGGTTGTAAGAATCAGGAATTAGTGCCGTATTGGGGTTTCAGAAAGTTTCATAAATAGTTGTCTATACCGTTGGATGTCACGCATTGGTTCAGGTTACTCCGTGTCAGGGTTATTCATTATTTAGGGAAATCGAATGGAAGACAATGGATTTAACGCCGTTCATTATTCACCTATATGAAACATTCAGTCTAACTTAAGTTGTTCTATGTTCACATATATAGCACTCGTCCTTAGTAGGAACAGTTGTCTGGTCGGAGCCGTTGACCAGCTCAGTTACCTTCAGTTCATCACGTTAACATGTCCATGTAAATCGACTTTGTAAGGAGAATCTGGGGTTTTAAGGACATATACTGCTTATTCTCCTTAAAAACATACGCAATAAATACTCCTTAAAAACGCCTCACATGGGCGATATAGCAGTTACAAGAAAGCAAATATCCAAACAAACAAAGCGGACGACTGATTTATAGCGCTATTTTACAGATCATTCAGCTCCATACAACTACGCCGATGTCATCCGCAAATCCATACTATTTTATGCGGCACAGCGATCCGGAACACTTCCGGAAGACAACCCTGTCCCATGGAGAGGTGACTCTGCATTAGGTGATCAAGGTCTGAACGGTGAAGATCTGACAGGCGGATGGTACGATGGTATGTTATCTACTTTTGACTCTTTTCATATAGACACATTTCCATTTTTTCCTTACGATTTACAGTTGTAAAATTACGCATCAGTATCAAGATCAATTGACCGCATCAAGCAAAACGGTCTCTATCGACTGATATGCATCGGATACTCAGACAAGCCTGCGCTTCCACTAAGTGGCTGGGTACTGTATCGATGTCAATTGATCCGAGAAGTCAACGATTATCTCAGGGGTCGCAGGGGTCTGATCAGAGTCGAGAGGTCTGATCAGAGTCGTAGCTATGGCTACAACTTACCGATTGGGGGTACCCCACATCCCCACATGTACAGGACAATTTTCATAGTTTGATATGAACGTATGCAAACGCAAACTATAGGTTCCGAAACCTATTAAACAGTTGCTCGCTATGCTTGGTATGTGTCGATGCTGTCCGAATGTATGATCAATCGCGATCGAAAGCTGACAGCTGGAAACGTACACAAATCACCGGCAATGCTTAGAGGTTTTAGTTGTGCATATTTCTACTTTTTACTATTTGATTAAGCGAAACATTTGTGTGACATATGCGCGGTAATGTACAACACTGTTAAAAATAAAACTGCATTTTCACGTTTATGAAAGTATTACTTATCAGCTTACTGACACGTCAAAATGCCAGCACTTAAACTTTTGTTTTGGCCCCAGGAGACAAGGCTACTAACAATGTGGTCGTTGTTTGACGGCGCCACTATGATAACACTCTTCAGCAAGAACTTGGTGGTACTAAGGCCTATGAACTGCAGTCTTTGGCTGTATAGAGGGCTGTAATTGATGGTCACATTTGTCATTCAGCCACAATGTTTGCAGTATGTGTCCCAGGAGGCCAATACAAGCTTCCTATGTTATATTGGTAAAAGACCATACAAAGGATGGTCTATTGCAAATTCTAGCTGTTGTACCACCACTTAACTTTCAAAATTCTAGCTCTTGTACCACTACTTAACTTTCCAAATTATTAACTTCATGTTTTACTGCAATCAAGAAAAATGTGATTAAAGATTGAGACAAAGGCTTTGAAAGATCCGGGAGAAATCTGTTTTGGTCTTTAAACAATTCTTATAAAGTTTTAAATACAGTGAAATCCAGGCGTTTTCATGCTTCAAGTCCGACTACTTATGATTTTTTCACCCTTTACGTTGCACTTCCTCATAATCATATAAAAGAAAAACGTAATTATTTAATTGAATGGACATTTCATCGGGGAGACTCCCTCTATCTTGCATGTTATATAAGAAATGTTGTTTTTTTCACTTCTGAAGAACATAAAAAATGATACATTATCCAGCATTTCAGTGGTTTCTTGCTGTCGAGACCCCACCATTGTTTCATCTCTGTGGCTGTTTGCTTTTATGTTCACGGAGATGTTGGAGGCCTTCATGCGGACTGAACAAATTATTTTCTAAATCTCGACGGAAATAAGGGCGAGGATTGTGGCTACTTAAAATGGATTTAAGCCCTCCACCCTATCCTAGCTGAATTCGTTTCACTAACCGTTCGAAGGCGGTTCTTCTGCCGCGTATTTTTTTTTTTTTTTTTTTTGTTATCGTTTGTCTTTGAGTTTGTATATCGCTTATACTACTTTGTTTTTGATAGCCGCTTAACCATTTTCTTGGAAAACAAATGTCTTCTTGGCTTTCCGCTATTGATGTTTCCATTAGGGTCTAGTTGTTTCATGTTTGTGCTTCTTCCCCTATGTGTCTGATGGGAGCTACAGGTTAATTGTATTAATTCCTGATCATTTCCGTCACTTCTATTTATGTTCATGTCAGAACGTGTGTGAAGCTCTCACCTTTATTCTTGACAATATTTACAGTTTGATACTAATTAATTTAGCCAAGTTGTGGGTATTCCGATGGGTACGAATTGCACACCCTTGGGGCTGATCTGTTCTTGTTTTGTTATGAAAGAGACTTCATGATGTCTCTTTCCGCTAAAAACCAATCTGAAACCAATGAAGCCTTAAGTTCGACTTCTAGATATTTGGATGATTTATTAAATATTGACAATACCTATTTCGATGGTTTGATCAGTCAAATTTACCCCGCAGAACTGCAGTTAAATAAAGCAAAATCTTCTGATACCGAGGCCCCGTTTTTGGATTTACATCTATCTATTGCAGAGTGGATTTTTTCTTCAAATTTTATGATAAACGCGATGATTTTGAGATGGTAAATTTTCCTTTCATGGATGGTGATGTTCCTCGAGCGGCATCCTAACGAGTTTATACTTCGCAATTAATTCGATTTGCTAGTGTGTCTAGTCATGTAACTGACATCAACACTTGTAATAAATTGTTAACTGCTAAACTTCTTAATCAGGGTAATCGGTATCATAAACTACGCAAAGCCTTTTCAAAATCTTATAGACGTCATTCCTATTTTATTTCAGTATTCAATGTTCGACTTAAAACGCTTCCGCAACAAGGCCTATCGGAACCCGAATTTTATGTTGACTTAGAATATAAATTCAGAAAACTTTATAATTGCAAGTACTTCATCACGCAATTTCGTAAAGTCGTCCTTCGATATAAAAAGATTGGATACAATGTAGATGTTATACGACACACTGCATACTTGGTAGTTAACCCAATCACGGTTGACAACTTGTTTCCCTCTTTAATTGCACGCCGATGGGTAAGACCTCAGGTATTATGACGGTTCAAGCGTAAAGGCTTACTGAGGATTAGAGATAATTTAATTTTGGGTGATGTTTGTATGCGCCTGATGTTCTGACTCTTGTCGGGCCCATCGGAGTCTAATATTTGGTTTTCTTTTGCTCCTGAATTTCAGTGGTTTCTTGTTGTCGAGTCCTCGCCGTTGTTTCATCTCTGTGGTTGTGTGATTGTTGTGTTCTCGGAGATGGTGCACTGATGAGTTAGGAGACCTTCATGCAGACTGAACAAAGTATTTGTCTAAATCGCGACAGAAGTTAGGGCGAGGATTGCGACAGGGTAAAATCGATGTAAGCCCCCCGCCTCCCCCACCACCAGTAGAATTCGTTTCAGTGACCGTTCAGAGGCGGTTCTTCTGTCGCAGTTTATTTTTGTTATGGTTTGTCTTTGAGTGTGTGTATCGCTTAGACTTTTTTGTTTTAGATAGCCAATCGTCCATTATGTGGGAATATGACTGTCCTTTTGACTTTCCCTATCGATGTTTTCATTAGTGTCTAGCTGTTTCATGTTTGTGTTTCTTTCCCTTTGATGTCACTGATGGGAGTTGTTCGTTAATTGTATCGATTCCTGATCATTGTCATCACTTCAGTAAGCCCGATGGTTTGACAGTATAAATGAATACATAATTGTAAATATGTTCTGTAAAAGGGTTATCCTTTGGAAGCAAGGAACACACCACAGAACTGGAAAATATGAAGTGTACATTTTTCTGGACAAGACTAGCTAGTTTCGGTCAATTAAGCCTCATCTGTGACCCTCAAATATTTTCAAAATTTCAGATGGAATCAATGATCTCAAAGGACAAGACAATATAAACTACACTACGATTTAGTGCAGGGAGACGTTTTACACATTTCCAGACACCAGCTGTAGTGACGTTAAATATGTTCTATAAAAGGGTTATCCTTTGTTAGCACTTTAATTGATTAATATTCAGAAACGGGTGTGGCAAATTAATTTATTTAGCAATATAATGGGTTGAGATAATATAGATTAAGATTCAAACAACCTGACCACTTGTCCATCTAACCATAAAACAAACGAGACAAACAAGTACATATCTATAAAGTTGCTTGTCGATTACTGAGACTATATTAAAGAGACCAAAGACAGTAACAACTGATCAAGTGAAATTGAACTTTACCGCCCTTCACGAGAGATCAATGAGAATGATCTGTGGTCTTGTCGTTTCAATGATTCCTGTTTTTCTACCTTTGGCATTTGTTCCGTGAAATGCACCTGTTTGACAGCCGGCTTGGTTAGCTGCAATAATGTACATTACGACAGCAAATCCAGTGTCGTAGAGCATTATTCTCTGCTTTCGTGCGTGGTCGGTTAGGCGAAAGTGTCGTATGTTTTACGCCACTTTGGCCGTTCAACTGAAATTGGCTTAAAGTTCGGCACGGACTACTAACCTTAAAGCAGGTAATAGTACAGGGGGAATGTTCTTATTTCTTCCGTTTTTTTTTTTCACTTTTATTCCTATTCCTCTTCCTTTCCCGTCCCTTTCTTTTATCCCCTACATTACCTCTTCAATTTTCTTCATCCATTTCTCTGGGAGATGACACAAAATGACCTACATGGTTTCATTCTTCCATATACTGTTTAACATAATGACCGGTATGAATATCGCTTTAACTTGGACGGTATCGCCCCTTTAAACAAAAATGAGTAACACAAATATGTTTAAACTTAGGTTGCATTCTGCTTCTTCTGTACGGATTCCCCATTCTATTAATAATTTTAGTACTATGTTGCCGTTGGTATTGGTGAGGCCCATTAGTTTGTTTTCTGCCGCTATTTAAGTGGAGCAGATAACACTAATTGATTTAAAAACATTAGATTATCTCCTCTCAACTCGCCCATTCTTAGGAACTATACCAATTCTTACAGGAGAAGTGGAAAGTATCGTATTATTTCCAAGTGCAATGCTAAGAGGTGCAGGTGTTGTTCACATTTATGCACTGCGATAACCTTTTCTTCGCCTGTAAACGGTAAACGTTTTTTTGTAGTTAACATGTCCGATTTGACATGTCTACGGATTTGATATATGTGATTACCTGACATACTGTCAGTTGTAAAATGCAGTATGTCCGGCAAACTAATCGCAGATTAAAAACTCGATTTAACGAACACTGTCGTAGAATGAGTAAGCCTAAAAACTGACACTTTCTTGTACTGTCATTTCAGACGTACAAGTCATTCTGTTAAAGATATTTCTATACAACTAGTGAAAAAAATTATTATAATGTCAATTCTACAGCTAGGTTTAAAATTATCAAACAGCATGGAACTGAATTAAAATGGATTAAATGATTACAGACACCATTTCCATTGGGCTTGAATGACAACATTTAGCATAAGGAAAATATATCTAAAATGCCCGACTTCGATATTTTCTCGATTCGAGACTGTCGAAAGCGTAAAACTAGAACGCACGGCACCAGATAAAATGGTGGTAATTATAAACGTAAATTACGTGTTTTTAAAAGAAACAATACCATACTGAAGTGGCTGTCCATAGTATTATTGAATCATGGACCCCACCGAATGCCTGCTTTTCTAAGTTCATTACCCATTTCTGTATTACGGATTCTGGATACCGAGGCGAATAAATTCTATGATAGTTCTAATCAGTTATACGACGCTGCTCTTTTAACTAGAGGTTATACTCAGCATGCTCTTTCGTCCTTTCATCGATTCTGAAATTAATCAAAGACGTCATTACATCAAAATGTCCTTCATTAATAAGGGTTTGGATTTAATAGATTTACCTAGTATCTTTCGGGACAGTTCCGTTTTTTCATCCATTCCTGCTTATTTTCAAAATACTGAAACACTCATGATTTGCTATAAATACAATATACCTGTTAGATCTATCATTTTTAATTTCAGTAAACTTGTTTCTGATCTTGATATTGACACTAACACCCCTGATACATGTGATTGTAAAAATTCAGTGTTTTGCTATCCTGCTGCTGGTCATACTTTTACTGGCAATTTAAAAATTATTCCTGATTCTAGGATACGCAATATAATATCTAAAGGACCGAAATATTGATTTCCTTCAAAAATTGATTTCAATGAATGTAGAGATGAAATCGCTGCTGCCTTAAATGAATTAGGTATTCGGTGGCGTAAGCGAGAGTAGATTGAGCATAAAGCTCTTAAGGAATGGAAACTTAGCTTTCTGAAATTAGTGAACAAACGCATTTCTTTTTATTCGCAAAATACGAACTTATTACCTCCTAAACCTAGACGTCTTTACGTCATCTTAAACTAGGTATTCAAGAATTTCATAGGAAGTTTGTTTTGGCTCCAGCTGATAAGGCCGCTAACAATGTGGTCGTTGTTTGACAGCTTCACTACGTTGACACTCTTCGGCAAGAACTTGGTTGCACAAAGGCCTATGAGCTTCAGCCTTTAGCTGTAGAGAGGGCTTTATAAAATGACCACATTTATTATGCAGCCACCAAGTTTGTTGTTTGTGTTACAGAAGACCAAGACAAGCTTCCTACGTTATATTGGTTACCTAGACTTCATTAAAGACCATACAAAGCACGGTTTATTGCAAATTCAAGCTCTTGTATCACCATTGACTCTCCAAATTATCAACTTCATGTTTGACTGCCACCAAAAAAACATGTGATAAAATATTGTGGCAAAGTCTTCGAGAGATCAGGTCGAAATCTGTTTTGGTCTATAAAAATTCCAATGAAGTTTTAAATAAATTGAAATCCAGGCGTTTTCGTGCTTCAAGTCTGTCTACTTATGATTTTTTCTACCCTTTACACTACACTTTCTCATAATCTTATAAAAGAAAAACTTAATGATTTAATTGAATGGACATTTCATAGGGAGGACACCCTCTATCTTGCATGTAATGTGAGAAATAAAGAGCATAATAATTATACTTTATGGTCATGTCAGAAAGTGTGTAAGGCTCTCACATTTCTACTTGACAATATTTACATAAGATTTGGTACTAAGTTAATTGACAAAATGTGGGTATTCCGATGGTTACTAATTGCGCACCACTTGTGGCTGATTTGTTTTTGTTTTGTTACGAGAGAGACTTCGAGGTGTCCCTTTCTGCTAAAAACCAGTCTGAAATCATTGAAGCTTTTAGCTCCACTTCTAGATATTTGGATGATTTATTTAATATTGACAATGCCTATTTAGATGATTTGGTCAGTCAAATTTACCCCCCAGAACTTCAGTTAAATAAAGCAAATACTTCTGATACCGAGGCCCCGTTTTTGGATTTACATCTACTATTGTAGATGGGTTTTTTTCGTGTAAACTTTATGATAAACGCAATGATTTTGATTTTGAGATTGTACATTTCTTTTTTTTGGAAGGTGATGTTCCTCGTGCGCCATCCAATGGCCTTTATATTTCGCAATTAATTCGATTTGCCAGAGTGTGTAGCCATGTAACTATTTCAACACTCGTAATAAATTGTTAACGGCTAAACTTCTTAATCAGGGTTATCGGTACCATAAACTACGCAAAGCCTTTTCAAAATATTAAAAAAAAACGTCTTTCTGATTTAATTTTAAAATTCAATACTTGACTTAAATCTCTTCTGCAACAAGGTCTATCGGAACCCGTGACTTAGTATTTAAATTCAGATAAATATATAAACGCAATGACTTCAGCACCCAATTTCGTAAAATCATTCTTCGATATAAAAAGATTGGGTACAACATAAATGTTATACGACAGACTACATGCATGGTAGTTTACCAAATCACGGTTGACAACTTTGCTTCCCTCTTTAATTGCACGCCTGTAGGTCAGGCCTCAGGTTCTAGTACGGTTCCAGCGTAAAGGCTTATTAAGAATTAGATAGATCTATTTCAAGATATTGTTGGATGGTGCCTGATGCTCTGTCTCTGGTCGGGCCCATCCGAGTCTTACTGTTGGTTTTCTTTTTCTCCAGCATTTCAGTGGTTCCTTGCTGTCGAGTCCTCCCCGTTGTTTCATCTCTGTGGTTTTTTATTATTTGTGTTCACGGAGATGCTGCACTGGTGGGTTAGGAGGCCTTCATGCGGACTAAACAAATTATTTGTCTTAATCGCGACGGAAGTAAGGGCGAGGATTTTGGCCACGTAAAATCGATTTACGCCCCCTAGTGGAAATCGTTTCCGCTGACCGTCCCAAGGCGGTTCTTCTGTCGCGGTTTATTTTTGTTATGGTTTGTCTCGGGTTGTTTGTGTCGCTTATATTATTTTATTTTATGATAGCCTATTGGCCATTTTGTGGGAAAATAACTGTCCTTTTGGCTTTCCGCTATTGATGTTTCCATTTGGTCTGTTCTTTGATGTTTGTGCTTTTTTCCCTTTGGTGTCTCTAATGGGAGCTGTGGGTTGATTGTATCGATTCCTGATCATTGCCTCCACTTCTATTTTAGGTCGCCGTTAAACCCAAATACAAATCCATAAAGGTCACAATATTTCTGGTTTGTACTCCAAACATAGGTTTTGGGCTCTCGTTATATCCAACTCACTGATAAGGTTTTACTATATTGCTGGCAATACCTTGGTAATTTTCGAAACATTTATCTTTGTTTTTTTTTAATGGAAATTATTTCACATGTTTCAAGCCAATCATTAATAAGGAGTGAGCGAAAACCGGACTACCCGAAAAACAGGAAACACCTTATCTTCCATTATGTATGACTCTGTATATGGTATGTCTGTTTTCAGCGGGAGACAATGTAAAATTTAATTTTCCGATGGCTTCTTCTGTCACTTTACTTGCTCTGGGACTATATAGATGGCCTGACGCATATGAACACGCCGGACAGACAGAAGAAATGTTTGATTGCATCAAATGGCCACTGGACTACTTGCTAAAGTGCTGGAAGGACGATAATATTTCGCCATTATATTACGCTCAGGTAGACTATCTAGGAATAGTACTTAGTAGAGAGTGGCGTCAGCACAGGCTTTCGTAATTAATGCAAAGCTTATGGGTCTAACGATGAAATAGCTAAAATAGTCCGCTTCGTGATTACCGTATATTTGTCGATGGACTGCAAAATGCCGGAACACAGTAGCAGGTATCCAAATGCACGCATGGATAAACGCAAAGGCAAATACATTATCCTAAAGATGCAGAAAGCACGCTTGCGTAGGAAAACGTTTTATCATATGACGTCACGTCTGCGAGTGTAATAAGGCCATGTAATAAATTCGATTATCCACTAGTGGATTAAATATGCAAATTTGTTAGATACGCCCCGTAACGTTACATGCATGACGTGTTTAACAATGTCGCGTTTACTAATGGCGGATTATTGACAATTTTGTCAAACAATAAAATGCATTTTAAATTTCCTGTGATGAATAGAATCTTGCAATTGTGCTCATGTATTATTGAATTTAGTAAACGAGTTGTAGAAAAGGGATAAAATGCTCGGCAAAGCCTCGCATCTTATCCCGTTTCCTCAACTCATTTAACAAATTCAATAATATATGAGCACTCATGTAAGATCCTCTATGTAAAGCACAAGCTGTGACTGTACGGAAAAAGGCAGCTACAATCGGTAGCCTTCAAGTGACTGCTCTTCATATTCTATGGTCGTCATCGTTTCGAATGCAGCTAAAAGATAATTATTCAATCAAAGATATCGTCACCAGTTAATATTGCATAAATATCTCATTTTGGAGAAAAGGACTCGGCCACAGTCTGTAGAAAGAGTAGTCAAACGAAAAGCTAAACGTTAACACAAAACATTATGACAATTTGAAACCCGATATATGTTGTATAGAACCAAACCATGATTTTCTGTTAAAGGCTGATGTAACACTTGGAATAGGTCTGTTCACGACAACCAATGCCTTTGGAAACAGTGTAGATCCAAATCCAGGTGTTGCCATTCAGTTTGAGATTTTGAATGAATACATTACGTTAAGTAATTTGATTGGTTGATATGTAAATAGATGTTAATTTATGCAACGAGATAATAGTAAATCACATCATTCATGTTTCAGTGCTTTACATAATAACTTAATAAGGATTCCCAGCAAACGCCTGTTGTTATGTTGTGTAGGTTGGTGACGGGGATATTGACCATGCCTGGTGGGGACGTCCTGAAGACATGACGATGGAACGCCCTGTTTATAATCTTACTAAAACACGACCCGGAAGCGATGTCACAGCAGAAACAGCATCCGCATTTGCCATCGGGTCACTTGTTTTCAAACTTAAAGGTAAGTTTAATTTAGATTCAAAAGAATCAGTGAGTCCTTATAAAAAAGCGTCTTATGCAGAAAACTGCAAAGTATGCAATTCCGGGCTGTTTTTATTTTCCTATGGAGTTAAACGGCCCATTCAACACTATTTAGGTCATATCTAACCGGACAGTTTATTTACCCATTAACTCTTTTCCTGGGAAACTCTTTCATAGAACATATTATACGCAAGCTGTTTTCTAGTGCAGTGCAGTGTTTCGCCAGAAACTGACGACTGCCCTTCTTTAAGCAAAGGGAATTCTAGCCTGTAATTCCAGTGCTGTTTTCAAGAAACTGTATATATATACTAGGACGAAAAAGAAACGCCGGGTACATAAAATATGCACCTTATATTTTATTGCTTGGCCTAGAATAATAAAAACTGGTCAGATATAAATATGTTCTATAAAAGGGTTATCCTTTGGAAGCAAGCAATACACCACAGAACTGGAAAATATGAAGTGTACATGTTTTCTGGGCCAGACTAGCTAGTTTCGGCAAATTAGGCCTCATCAGTGACCCTCAAATATTTTCAAACTTCCATAATGGAATCAATGATCCCAAAGGACAAGAAAATATAAATAACACTATGGTGTAGGGCAGGGAGACTTTTTACGGCCGCCACACATTCCCAGACACCAGCTGCAGTGACGTTAAATATGTTCTATAAAAGGGTTATCCTTTGGAAGCAAGCGGTACACCACAACTGGAAAATATGAAGTGTACATGTTTTCTGGGCAAGACTAGCTAGTTTCGGCCAATTAGGCCTCATCAGTGACCCTCAAATAATTTCAAAATTCCACAATGGATTCAATGATCCCAAAGGACAAGAAAATATAAACTACACTATCGTGTATTGCAGGTAGACATTTTACGGCAGCCCAACATTCTCAGACACCAGTTGTAGTGACGTTAAATATGTTCTATAAAAGGGTTATCCTTCGGAAACCGTCGTGTTCACTGTGAAACGGTTAACTCACTACCTTTCGGACGGGCGACGTCGTGTATAGCGACGTTACATCGACGTGTGCGTCGCTGAGCGGGATAGGTTTGGTTGATTGGAGCGGTATCTCCAATGGGTTTAAATCACCCCTGATCGTGATTGACGGTAATTTAACTGGCGTCAGGTATAGAGACGAAATCCTCCTCCCAGTCGCCGCCCCATGTGTGAAAGCACGGAACCTGATCTTCCAGCAAGGCAAAGTCCGTCCCCATGTCGCGCGAGTTTGCCAGCAATTTTTTGCCAACAATAACAAACCCGCTCGATTGGCCAGCGTTCAGTCCAGGTTTGTCCACAATTGAGTTAGTGAGCGTTTGAGTTTTGCGTCCCACCTACAGCTAAGGTCATACGGAGACGGGACCTCGGTTAATAGACTCATCCGAAAGTCTGGAGAAGCCCGGGATCGAGCCTGCGATCCATGGTTTACAAGGCGTGTAGCGTAACCACTACACCATAGAGACTTCTTGTCCACGATTGAACACTTGTGGGACAAACTGGATGGGGGGAAGAGACGCCATAATGCCCCCATTAATCTGGACCAGCTCAGGCATGTCTTGCATGGAGAGTGGGATACAATTCTCATCACCAGGATTAACACCCTGATGAATTCCATGTACAAAAGAATCAGGGCTGCGACAGCTGCGCCAAACAAGCAATGTCATCGTAAAAAGGGGGTATTTTTCGCATAATCAGCACCAAAAAGCGATTTTAACTTCACCAACTGATCCCATAACGATGAAATTTTATACAAAAAATAAATTATATAATGTAACTTTAACTTATACTCTTTAAAATTATCTTTATAGGTTACCCGGCTTTTAATTTGCGTCCTTGCCTTCCTGAGTGTAGGATACGACATTTATACTCTTTGGGATTGAAAATTAACGTCCTAGTTAACATTATTTGGGACATACCGAGGCGGTCAATTTACCGAACAACACTCCCCGGGCAGGATTTACATAAGCGATAAACATACAATTGACTTTTTTCTCTAGTGACTGACAACTACCCTTCTTAAATCGGCGAAAATTCAAGAAGAAAATATTTTGATATCAGTCAGAACTGAATGGTGTTTCCGGCCCAATGGAATCAATTCTTGAAGCCCTTGATCACCAACCAGACGCGCCAACGACAGCCACCGAGGTCATTCAAATATAGTGTAGTGATGTAATATAGTCCAAAGATTTGAGTGCATAATGATTCCATCTTATATCTCTTTCGATAGAATACAGATAATATACCTTTTCTTTCAGACTCATCATATTCCAACTCATTGTTGAGTGCGGCGATGTCCTTGTATAACTTTGCGGACACGTACAGGGGAAAATACAGCGACTCGATTCCAGAGGTCAAGGAATTTTATAAGTACGTAAGATAACTCTGTGATAAGTGTATTCAAAACAAAGTCGCCAGTAAGGGCGAGGATTGCAGCTGCGTAAAATCGATTTAAGCCTCCCGGTGGAATTCGTTTCACTGACTGTTCCAAGACGGTTCTTCTGTCGCGATTTATCTTTATTATGGTTTGTCTTTGAGAAAGTGTTTCGTTATAGTGGGAAAATAACTGTCCGTTTACCGCTATTGATGTTTCCATTAGGGTCTAGTTGTTTCATGTTTATGTTACTTTTCCTTTGGTGTCACTGCTGGGGCCTATGGGATAATTGTATCGATCATTGATCATTGCCTTCACTTCTATGTTAATCTGCGACAGACAAACAGATCCTTTTTGTATCTTTTTGTGATTGAACTCTTTCGGATTGATAGGATAAAATCATATATTTTTGTCTCGTGTTTCTGGTAAGTATATTTCATGTACAAACAACATATTTATAGAATCGACCGAGGGTCTGACTGATGATCAGGAGGTCTTTGGTCTCATACTTGCCGAGTTGGCAATATTCTTTTGTGGACATCTATCACGAACTCTTTTGTACGACCATTCTCTGCCTTCTGCAGATTAAAGAAGGTCGATTGTCAGTTTCTGGCGAAAGAATGTGATCTGTACTTGCTAACCGCTTATGTAAAAAGCTTGTCCGGTGGTTAGGTTAACTGACCAGCTCATTAGGACCTTACTTGTGTTAAAATTGCATCTAAACTGCAAACTAATAAACAAGAATCTCCCCAGTTATCTATCTGTTTAGAATGAAATGTCACGCTGAAAAAGTTCAGACCATTATAGTTTGTGATAATCTACTATTGAGCAGAACGGTATCTAATTGTTTGCAGATATTTGCTCTATTCCGATTGTCATTATAAAACAACAGCTTAGGCTTCCAAGTATATTCACAACCATTTATAAAAAGTAAGCAGTAGTTTCTTAGAAACGTTCACAGTCAACAATTGAAAATGCACAACCGTTCTTGGGCCACCAACTCAAGGCATATTAACAATCTGAAAAGGAACAATCCTTTTGAAATCAGCCACACAAGACCAAAACGAACAATCGCATTGGGACCATCAACACAAGCATTATAAACAAATCGACAAGGCACAGTCGCCTTGGGACAGCATCACAAGACCGATAAACACATTGAAAAGGAACAGTCTTATTGGAACCATCAGTAAAAGAAGTGGAGGTTATGATCAGGAATCGATACAATCAACCCACAGCTCCCATCAGAGACACCAAAGGGAAAGAAGCACAAACATGAAACAACAGACCTAATGTAAACATCAATAGCGGAAAGCCAAAAGGACAGTTACATTCCCACAGAATGACCAATAGGCTATCAAAAATAAAATAATATAAGCGACACAAACACCCAAAGACAAACCATAACAAAAGTAAACCGTGACAGAAGAACCGCCTTGGAACGGTCAGCGGAAACAAATTCCACATGGTGTGGGAGTGGAGGGCGGGGGGGCTTAAATCGATTTTACGTGGCCACAATCCTCGCCCTTGCCTTAAGACCGATTAGCAAATCGACAAGGAACAGTCTCCTTCTTAAAAGAAACAACCGCCTTGGGGCGAGAAACACAGGCATTTTTAAGGTAATTAATATTTAACAGAACATGATTAATTACTATCGAACTAGCAACACAAGCACCATACATAAACTGAAAAGGAACAATTGCCGTGAGAGGAGCAACATGCGGCCAACAAATGAGCTGAAAAGGACTGTCGTCTTGGGACAAGAAACAGAATGTCAATTTTTAAACTGAAAACGAACAATGCTTTTAGTCCAGATACACAAGGACAGCTAATAAACTGAAAGGAAAAGTCTCTTTGGGACGAGCATCGCAATGTTAGTGAATGATTGAAAAGGAATTTCATCGCCTTGGAACGATCACAACAATGTCAATCACAGTGAAACTTCGAAAATTCAAACAAGAACATCTTTTTGCCATAGCTAATTCGAACTTATTCTTAAGCCTCTGCAAAATTCATCCAAAACCTCCAGATATCAATGTGGCAATGAGGCAATTCAGTTGAATACACACAACATACCTTTAGTTCATATCAGATTGTATAGCTATTAAAGTGATCCCAGTTATGCTTCCTGACCTGTAACTATGATTAAACTTAAGAACTATTTCGAAAAATTTTCATGGTCCAAAAGGTATTCGAGTTACCGAAGTTCGACTGTAATAAACTGAAAAAGAACAATGAAGTTGGGCGAGAATCACAAGGTAGTTAACAAACGGGAAAGGATTAATTGGCTTGGGACAAGCAACGCACGGTAAATTAATAAACTGAAAAAGAAACAACTGCCTTAGGACAAACAACACAATCTAAATTGATAAACTGAGAAGGATACGTCTCCTAGGGACAAGCAAAACAGCGTCAGTTAATACACTAAGATTAATTGCCTTGGAATCGGCTGAAAAAGAACCTTATTGCTTTTGAACGAGCAAATATTTGCCAATTTATATGCTGAAAAGGAACAAGTTCCTGGGGATGAGAAACACACTGTCAGTTGATAAACTGAAAAGGAACATCCGCCTTGTGACGGAAAAATCAAGGGTAGTTAACAAACTGAAAACGGTTAATCGCCTTTGGACCTACAAGACAGGTTCAGTAATAAACTTATAAAGAACCACCGCCTTTGTACGAGCAATGTGCGAGGCACGAACAACATGGGTGAGGATCCTAATGATTAAGAGTCAACGCTCTTACCCATTCCGCCGAAGGGGCTCTTACCCATTCGGCCACCGAAGCCCGTTGATCAGTATATAAACTGAAAAAGTACAATCGCACTGGAACAAGCAATACAAGGTCAGTTAACAGACTAAAAATGGAACAACCGCATTGGAACGAGAAACACAAGGTCAACTATTTAAAACTCAAAATGGTACAGCTACATTTGTACGTTTAACACTTAAAAGTTCGCAAAACTACAAATGCCCTATAATTGCGGCGTTTTCAACAAATGATTTCACAGACAAATATTGAAATCAGAATGCCTTATTCATTGCGTTTAAAAATGTTTTTTTTTTATTTTTATTATTTTAGGTCTTGGAGCGGTTATTATGATGAGTTAATGTTATCGTCAGTCCTGCTGTACATGGCAACTGGTGACTCGGCCTATCTAAACAAAGCTCAAGATGCCCACATTAACGGAAACTTTGACAGTAACCAAGAAGAAGCCTGGGCACTGTCCTGGGATGATAAAAGAATAGCTGCACAGGTAGGTCGAAACAGCTTTATTTAACAATTCACAGATTGAAAACCTCAATATCCTAAAACTATGCAAAACGTGTAAGTAAAAATCCAGTATACATTTTTCTGACATTTAAAACGTTTGTTGCGTCCCGCATGTAAAGTTTATATATCTGGTTAGTTTTGCATATGACACATGCAGGTAAAGAAACTTGTATATGGAATGTGGTGTGATACATCATAATTATTCGAACGCAGACTGCATGAAAACTATGGCTTTGAAAGATTTGTCTGAATGGAAATTCTATTTTCATAATCAGTTAGGTTCTTTACAGCCATGCACAAAGGCTGATTGTGAGCTGTGTTTTTTTTTTTTTTGCAATGTCAGTCGGCCCCGGTAGCTCAGACGGATGCACCTCTCACTGATGATCAGGAGGTTGTGGCTTCGATACCTGCAGGGTCGGTAACATTTTTTCTTAAAGGTTGAACACGAAAACGTTTCTACGTTCTTATAACTATATACAAATACATTGAGTAAAACATCAATGACTCGAGCAGAGGTGGCCTGATTGCCAGGGTTAGATCAAACTCGTTCCTGAGCTACTGATCTATCGAGCATCCAAAACATATGTCTTGGAGCAGAAAAAAACAATAATGTATATCCCCATAAACTCTAGTTTTCTCTACATAAAGTGGAGTTAAGGGTGTGTTCATTTCTGGGAAGGTCAGAAATCACCACTGTATGATTAGATAGGGTTGGGAAAAAATGGTAGGTAGGGTTGTTGATGAAGATGTAGCACTGATAATTTAGGAGGCATTCATGCGGACTGAACGAATTATTTGTCTTTATCGCGACGGCAAAAAGGACGAGGATTGTGGCCACATAAAAATCGATTTACCCCCCCCCCAGTGGAATTCGTTTCCGCTGCCCGTTCCAAGGCGGTTCTTCTGTCGCGGTTTATTTTTGTTATGGTTTGTCTTTTGGTCTTAGTGTCGCTTATATTGTTTATTTTGGATAGCATATTGGCCATTTTGCGGGAAAGTATCTGTCCTTTTGGATTTCCGCTATTGATTTTTCCATTAGGGTCTGTTGTTTTATGTTTGTGTTTCTTTCCCTTTGGTGTCTCTGATGGGAGCTGTGGGTTAATCGTTTCGACTCCTGATCATTGCCCCCAATTCTACTTTGATCACGTGATGAGTATCGCCAGCTCACTTATCTCAAGGAATAATTAACGGACACTGATTATTTTTATCATGAATTATGTTTTGTTTGCTCATTAGAATCGCCTCACCAAGGCGGATGAGCTATTGGTATGCAGACACCCATTTATTACATGTGGGTTTACGACGTCCCGCAACCCCCATGCTGACAAGACAACCGAGCATGATCTCTGACAGGTGTACGGACAGCTGTGGGGTAAGGCACAAGAAAGATATCAAATGAATGACATGTTTTATTATTATTTACAGTACCTATATACAACAATACTAACACAAAACATCACATTTATTTGCTTCTGTAGACCACTCACGACGTCCGGCCCGAAGGCAAAACAATGTTCTGTGCTCTGAACGGGGTGACGTGAATGTCTACAAAAGCAAATAACGAAAACAACAATAAAATAAGAAAAAGAAACACAAAACGCGACTGGCCAGATTAATCGTTCACTTAGGGTGAACCACTTCTCGCGCACTGCTGAAAACTAGTTTGTCGACCTTGTTGTCGACCACAAGTTGATTTATATTATTTATCGATTCGTATTCATACGAACTTGAAGTCCCGGTAACTTCTTCGTTGAATCGATTCTAGGTTGTTTTCCACAATCTGTCTAATATGGTTTCGACGGTCTGTTATTGGGTCTGTCCGCCCTTGCTGGACACTAAACCGACAGCATCGCACCAGTACCTGTTCTTATCTGGCAGGGAGCAGCAGGTCACCACACATCGTTGTGCCTGCAAATTACGATAATCGACTAAGATACAGTTCACAAAACGTACATGCTATATCATGATCCCCCTCCCGGAGAAGTAAGAATATGTTCATGAATATACCGTTATTGTGCATGCGCCGACCAGACACACAGGCTAATCAGTGCATGAGACAAATAACTGCACAGCAGAACTCAATTTGACTGTGCATCAAATTATCAGCACCAAGCGCTTGACACAAGAATACTCAAAGTATGTTTCCTTACTGAGCACTACAGAAATCAATTAATGCTCACTACTACTGAGCATAATACCCATCACATTTGTGCTCACTACATTATCACAGGTAAGAGGAAATTGAACAGACCACGCCTTTGCGCTACCTGATCACCCGCCAATTACAGGAAACATAACAGACTATTTCATATCCTTCTCCGCGACACGGCTCACAAATATAGCTTTTCACAAATTCATTACATTAACAACAGCTAGAAACTACAAACAGGAAGATGTTCATCTATTCTCCACAACATTTGTTTGTGTCTCATAAGGACCAACACTGTTTGCCGTAAATTCTTTCTGTATTTGGTAGGCACCACGTCACAACCGTCCTCGTGACGCTGATGACGCAGCTGACGGCATCCACGCCACTCAGGCCATTATAACGTTTGGCGACCAAACACTCTCTCTTATCATTATCACACTCCTTTTATGTACAAACATGTACAAACCGAGTTCTCAAACAAAAACGGCATCATTACAAAATGAACTCGTAATTCTTCTTGAACAAAATTATTTCTACTCAACATGAACGTGCTTGTAAAATCGAATTCATCACGGTTCATCATCACGGATAACCCGACGGCTCTTGTAAGAGTTTGCCCTGATGATGAAGTTATGGTTAAACCCGTCTTAAATTTACGCCCCCTCTACACCTAGTATCATATAGAGAAGGGACCACGGTTTTCTAACCACTGCTTGTCAAAAGTTATGGATCGAACAAGTGACCCGACGTTTATTAATTATATTCTACAAAAGGGGTCTATAAAAGCCTAGATGAATCTAGAATGAGCGGGTGTCCAAACTTTACGTCTCACCAACATCTAGGATCAGAATGAGACACACCTCGCTTAAAAGACTCATTCTACTGCTGGAGAAGCCTGTGATCGATCCTGCGACCTCTAGCTGGCAAAGCTAGTAGCCTAATCATCACACCACAGAGGCTTCAAAAGGGAATCCAGAATAGGCTTCAGAAAGTAGGGGTATGCTAGAAGTAAACCCCTCCAAAACCTACAAGCATGTTCATACAAAAATAATACTTAACATAGATTTAACATACCTTTCTTTATTCATTCTCCGTCCCGCCACTATGTTGTGTGCATTTATTCGCACTTGACCTGCTGCTGAATAGTGTTCGTTTTTCAGGGTATTTATACCTATGAATACTACCGGTAAAGCATGCATACTCGTATTAGCTCGCTAAAAATGTGGCGAGGTGAAGATACCGTCCACAATCATAGCCAGATAGCAAAAATGGAGTAGATAATGGATTTGCGTTCAAATGGTATTTCCCCTAGGGAAAAAATGATGAAACGTCCCTACAAATCAATGGTATAACTCCCGTCAAAACGAACGCACACAACAACGTGACTGGAATGAAAATTATATATGGAACAATTTGGCGGTTGGCGATTTTTAGGCAAATTTTATAAAAACCAGCCTTATAGTGGACAACTGTATGGTAAAAAAAATCTCCACAAACCACCCATGCATACATCGTATGATATGTGCATGAATTGTGCATGGATCAGCACATTTTGCCTACCGTATTTCACCTAAAATATTTCACTCGCACCACATTGCCACATACCTACTAAAATAATTTAGATGTGCATAAGCACCAGAGAGGTTTCCTATTCCATCTCCTTACACCATTATCTTATTGACGATTAAAAGGATAACCCTAAAAAGTCTCATTTATGCCTCCTGATATGGAATTATTAATAACGCCCAGAGACTTGAACTACGCCATTGGCTTGAACTATGCCAGTATCAAATACATTTTTCATTTTCAAATATTGTTTTAGGCATTGGAAATTAAAAAGGGAAATGATCCGAACCCGATACAATCAGATCTCAAATTCTTCCCACAGCATCACTTGGGAAGGAAGCCGAAACAAGGAGGCACGACAGTGTATAAAACGGACCACAGGCAAACCGAGTTCCAAGCTCTTTCACAAACAGGTTGTAACTCAGAATGTCCAAACCTAAAACTAAAAAGGAGCAATAGTCATATTGGGGGAAAGGGTTAGGGTTAGGGTTACCAGATCATAATGGAAACCTAAACAAAAGAAGGCCATAAGGACAGTTACTTTCCCACAAAATGGCCATATGGCCATCCAAAATAAAAAGACACAAGTGATACGCACAGTAAGTAACAAACAACACCATAAATAAACCGCCACAAAAGAACCGCCTTGGAACTGTCAGTGGAAAGATTTCCACTGGGGGGGGGGGGGCTTAAATCGATTTTACGTGGCCACAATCCTCGCCCTTACTTCCGTCGCGATTTAGACAAATAATTTGTTCAGTCCGCATGAAGGCCTCCTAACTCATCAGTGCAACATCTCCGTGAACACAAAAAAATCAAAGAACCACAGAGGTAATACAACGATGAGGACTCGACAGCAAGAAACCACTGAAATGCTGGAGCAAAAGAAAACCAACAGCTAGACTCCGATGGGCCCGACCAGGGACAGAGAATAAGGCACCAACCAACATTACCTTGAATTAGATCTCTCTTATTCTCAATAAGCCTTAACGTTGGAGCCGTCATAGAATCTGGGGCCTGACCCACCGGCGTGCAATTAAAGAGGGAAGCAAAGTTGCCAACCGTGATTGGGTTAACAACCATGCATGCAGTCTGTCGTATAACATCCATGTTGTACCCAATCTTTTTATATCGAAGAATGATTTTACGAAATTGGGTGCTGAAGTCATTGCGGTTATATATTTTTCTGAATTTATATACTAAGTGACCATAAAATTCGGGTTCCGATAGACCTTGTTGCAGAAGAGATTTAAGTCCAATATTGAATTTTGAAATTAAATCAGAATGGCGTCTATAAAATTTTGAAAAGGCTTTGGGTAGTTTATGGTACCGATAACCCTGATTAAGGAGTTTAGCCGTTAATAATTTATTACGAGTGTTGAAGTCAGTTACATGACTACACACTCTAGCAAATCGAATTAATTGCGAAATATAAACGCCATAGGATGGCGCACGAGGAACATCACCATCCAAAAATGGAAAATGTACAATCTCAAAATCAAAGTCATCGCGTTTATCATAAATTTTGCACGAAACAAACCCATCTACAATAGATAGATGTAAAACGGGGTCTCTGTATCAGAAGAATTTGCTTTATTTAACTGAAGTTCTGGGGGGGGGGGGGTAAATCTGACTGATCAAACCATCGAAATAGGTATTATCAATATTTAATAAATCATCTAAATATCTAGAAGTGGAGCTAAAAGCTTCGATAATTTCAGATTGGTTATTAATGGAAAGCGACAACATGAAGTCTCTTTCATAATAATACAAGAACAGATCAGCCACAAGAGGTGCGCAATTCTTTAACAATTAAGTTAACATTACGGGATCCCAACCCTCACCCTCACTTTCACTATGGTTCAAACAAGTATTTGTTTGGTCCGCGTGAAGGTTTTCTCTCTCATCAATGAATCAACTCCGTAAACAAAGACTTCGCAATTAAAACCAAACTGACTCAAGGATAACGACTCGACAGTGTATCGCGCTGGGACTTCTGGTGCTGAACACACCGTCACATGAAAGACCATAGCTTGGAACAATTAGTGCACTTTGCAACTCGGGAGGAAAACACTTTTGATCTCATTCTTTCAATTCTGCCTGGCCAGTTTCAAATTGAGTGACCATGGCGTGATAGCAGCAACATTAAAGATCTTCCAGCCCCAACAAAAGAAACCTAGGAGGAAGGTGTATTTAGATCAGAAAGGTGATTTTGAATCTATGAGAAAGGATGCACAAAACTTTGCAAAAGAAAAATATTTCAACGGTCATTCAAGTTCTCGGTCAGTACAAGAAACTTTCTACCTTATTACTTCTTTTATACTGGAGGCAGCAGATAAACACATCCCCACAAAATTGAGCAAATTGAAATCTTCTGTCCATTATCCATTGGAGCACATCTGAGATCGGGCGAAAAATTCGCAGAAAAAAAGACTCACGCAAAGTCTAAAAAGAATGGCAGTAGGAAAATTTGGTCAGGGTTCCAGGATCTGAGACAGGAAATAAAGGATGATATTTAGACTCAGCATAATTCGTATGTGGTTGGTGACTTCAAGTCCCATCCTCAAGATTTTTATCGGTACATTAATGGTCGAAAGAAGGACACCCAAGGTATCCCCATTGAAAAAACGAAATGAAACAGGCAACACTGAAACTGAGGCAGAACAAGCAGAGGAATTAAATGGTCAGTTTACGGATGTGTCCAACAAAAAAGAGCACAACCATGTTCCCTTGCTTGAAAGGACGGCCCCGTTCACGGAGAACATTGTTGTAGCTAAAGAATGTGTAATCAAACTTCTGAAAGGCCTGAACCCTTCTAAAGCATTAGGACCTGATGTGTTGCATCCCAGAGTCCTAAAGGAACTTGAAGTTGAGTGAGGTCCGGTTTTCGCACACGTTTTTCAACAGTTACTTGATTCGAGTGAAATTCCAAAGGAATGGTCTTTAGCAAATATATGTCCATTGTACAGGAAAGGTGATCGAACATGTGCTGGAAATTATCGCCCTGTATCACTTACATGTGTACCTTGCAAACTTTTGGAGCACATTGTTTGTTAAAATGTACTGGCCCACCTTGACCAATATAAATTGTTATCTGATAGACAGCATGCTTTCAGAAAGAACCATAGCTGCGAAACACAACTTGTGACAGTGATAGATGATTGGGCTAAAATCATGGATAATGGTGGACAAATTGACACATTCATCTTGGAGTTTTAGAAAGCTTTTGATACACCTCCTCGTGGGCTTCTGAAAAGCAAACTTGATGGATATGGCATTGGTGGCAAAACTTAAAATTGGATTGACGTTTTTCTATGCCATAGAGAGCAACGAGTGGTTGTTTATGGAAGTAAAACTGATTGGGCCCCTGTCCTGTCTGGGGTCCCACAGGGGACAGTTCTTGGTACACTTCTTTTCTGTTCTTACATAAATGACATTCACAGGAAATTGATACAGAAATAAGGCTCTTCGCTGATGACTGTGTTTGCTACCAAGAAATAAAAACTTCGGAAGATACAGCTGGGCTAGAAAGTGGGGAATGCGGTTCCAACCCAGTAAATATAGCATGATGCAGCTTACAAGAAAACGGATAAAAAGATCAATGCTACATATGAATTGGAAGGAACTCTCCTTGAAAATGTAGAACGCATTAAGTACCTTGGTGTGACAATTAAGAATGATTAAAGGTGGAACACTCACATTACTAATGTTTGTACTAAGGCAAACAGAACCCGTGGCTTCTCGAGACGGAATGTGTCAGCATGCCCACAAGACGTAAACGAAATGGCATACAAGGGACTGGTTCGTCCAGTCGTGGAACATGCAAGTACGTCCTGGGATCCACCTACTGTTACCCTCCAGGAGGAACTGGATAAAGTACAAAAACGTGAGGCCCGTTTTGTAACTGCGAATTACTCGTTTGAAACTGGGGTGACTGGCATTCTGAAACAGTTAAATAGAAGTGGAAGCAATGATCAGAAATCACTACAATCAACCCGTAGCTCCCATCAGAGACACCAAAGGGAAAGAAACACAAACATGCAACAACAATGGAAACACCAACAGCCGAAAGCCAAAAGGACAGTTACTTTCCCACAAAATGGCCAATAGGCTATCCAAAATAAAATGACACAAGCGACACAAACACCCATAACAAACCATAACATAAATAAATCGCGACAGAAGAACCGCCTTGGAACAGTCAGCGGAAACGAATTCCACTGGGAGGGGGGGGGTGCTTAAATCGATTTTACGTGGCCACAATCTTCGCCCTATTTCCGTCGCGATTCAGACAAATACTTTGTACAGTTCGCATGACGGTCTCCTAACTCATCAGTGCAACATCTCCGTGAACACAAAAGTCAAACAACCACACAGAAGAAACAACGATGAAACAACGAAGAAACAACAGAAATGCTTGAGCAAAAGAAAACGATAATTTATTCAGTGGGCATGACGGCCTCCTAACTAATCAGTGCAACATCCCCGTGAGCACAAATAATCAAACAACCACAGAGATGAAACAACGGTGATGATTCGACAGCAAGAAAGTACTGAAATGCTGGAGCAAAATAAAACCAACAGTTAGACTCTGATGCGCCCGACCGAAGATAGGGCATCAGGCACCAGCCAACGTTACCTTGAATTAGATCTCTCTAATTCTCAATAAGCATTTACACTGGAACCGTCCTAGAATCTGAGGTTTGACCCATCGGCGTGCAATTAAAGAGGGAAGCAAAGTTGTCAACCGTGATTGGATTAACTACCATGCACGCAGTTTGTCGTATAACATGTATGTTGTACCCATTCTTTTTATATCGAAGAATGATTTTACGATATTGGGTGCTGAAGTCATTAAGTTTTTCTTTTATAAGATTATGAGGAAGTGTAGTGTAAAGGGCGGAGAAATCATAAGTAGACAGACTTGAAGCACGAAACCACCTGGATTTCAATTGATTTAAAACTTCGTTAGAATTTTGTATAGACCAAAACAGATTTGGAACACAAATCCGTTTTGTCATAAAGGTAGTCATTTCACAAGTTCAAAACATAAGTAGATACAAGCGAGTATGTCCTCCGTTTGCATTAAAGTCGGAATCTCTTAAAGAGCGGAGAAAACAAAGTAGACTGATACCTTTATATAAAAGTCTAAAGGGAAGAACCAGTATACCCATGGGTGACCTTGTCCCCCCTTCAAAGACAACAGTTCGGTAAAAATAACAATCATTAGACCTTCAAACAATCGGCACTAGGTATGACATCTACAAAGTTGGCTTCATCCAAAGGACTTTTTCAGATTGGAATGAGCTCCCCTCTTCTCTCTTGATGTCTGAAGAAGATGGCAGATGACTCCGGTTTATTGCAAATTCTAGCTCTTGCACTACCACTGAACTTTCTAAATTATTAACTTCCTGTCTTACTGCTATTAAAACGCATGTAATTAAATATTGTGATAAAGTCTTTGAAAGATCAGGAAGAAATCTGTTTTGGTCTATAAAAAATTCGAATGATGTTTTAAATAAATTGAAATCTAGACAGTTTCGTGCTTCTAGTCTGTCTACCTACGATTTTTCCACTCTTTACACTACACTTCCTCATAATTTTATAAAAGAAAAGCTTAATGATTTAATTGAATGGGCTTTTCACAGAGAAGATTCTCTCTATCTTGCATGTAATGTCAGAAATGCATTTTTCACTTCTAAAGAGCATAAGAATTATACACTTTGGTCATGTCAGAAAGTGTGTGATGCCCTCACCTTTCTACTTGACAATATTTATATTAGATTCGGTACTAAGTTATTTAGACAAATTGTGGGTATTCCGATGGGTACTAATTGCGCACCTCTTGTGGCTGATCTGTTCTTGTATTGTTATGAAAGAGACTTCATTTTGTCGCTTTCCATTGATAACCAATCTGAAATTATTGAAGCTTTTAGCTCTACTTCTAGATATTTAGATGATTTATTAAATATTGATAATACCTATTTTGATGGTTTGATCAGTCAGATTTACCCCCTAGAACTTCAGTTAAATAAAGCAAATTCTTCTGATACCGAGGCCCCGTTTTTGGATTTACATCTATCTATTGTAGATGGATTTGTTTCGTGCAAAATTTATGATAAACGCGATGACTTTGATTTTGAGATTGTAAATTTTCCTTTTTTGGATGGTGATGTTCCTCGTGCGCCATCCTATGGCGTTTATATTTCGCAATTAATTCGATTTGCTAGAGTGTGTAGTCATGTAACTGACTTCAACACTCGTAATAAATTATTAACGGCTAAACTCCTTAATCAGGGTTATCGGTACCATAAACTACGCAAAGCCTTTTCAAAATTTTATAGACGCCATTCTGATTTAATTTCAAAATTCAATATTGGACTTAAATCTCTTCTGCAACAAGGTCTATCGGAACCCGAATTTTATGGTGACTTAGTATTTAAATTCAGAAAAATATATAACCGCAATGACTTCAGTACCCAATTTCGTAAAATCATTCTTCGATATAAAAAGATTGGGTACAACATGGATATTATACGACAGACTGCATGCATGGTAGTTAACCCAATCACGGTTGGCAACTTTGCTTCCCTCTTTAATTGCACGCCGGTGGGTCAGGCCTCAGATTCTATGACGGCTCCAACGTAAAGGCTTATTGAGAATTAGAGAGATCTAATTCAAGGTAATGTTGGTTGGTGCCTGATGCTCTGTCTCTGGTCGGGCTCATCGGAGTCTAACTGTTGGTTTTCTTTTGCTCCAGCATTTCAGTGGTTTCTTGCTGTCGAGTCCTCACCGTTGTCTCACCTCTGTAGTTCTTTGATTTTTGTGTTCACGGAGATGTTGCACTGATGAGTTAGGAGGCCTTCATGCGGACTGAACAAATTATTTGTCTAAATCGCGACGGAAGTAAGGGCGAGGATTGTGGCCACGTAAAATCGATTTAAGCTCCCCAGTGGAAATCTTCCACTGACCGTTCCAAGGCGGCTCTTCTGTGGCGATTTATTTTATGTTGTTGTTTGTTACTTACTGTGTGTATCACTTGTGTCTTTTAGTTTCGGATGACCATATGGCCATTTTGTGGGAAAGTAACTGTCCTTATGGCCTTCCTTTGTTTAGGTTTCCATTATGGTCTGGTCGCTTAATGTTTGTATTTCTTTCCCTTTGGTGTCTTTTATGGGTGGAGTAAGTTAATTGTATCAATTCCTGATCTTTGTTTTACTTCTACTTTCCATCTCTAGATACACCACCCTTGCGAGGTCTAGGGACTAGTTTTGTTGGTCAAAGGTTCTGGTGAAGGATTGTCTAAGGACGTGTCACCAGTAAACAATTCTGATTCTGACCCTGGAGCAAAAAAAAACAACAACAGTAGAATAGAAGTTGAGGCAATGATCAGGAATCGATACAGTTAACCCACAGCTCCCATCACAGACACCAAAGGGAAAGAAACACAAACACGAAGCGGCAGACCCCAACGGAAACACCAACAGCGAAAAGCCTAAAGGACAGTTTCTTTCCGACATAATGGCTAAAAGACTATCGAAAATAAAATAATATACTGAACCAAAAAAGAAACGTAACTTCAAATATAAATGCGAGTATTTGCAGAAATAATCATGTTTGCAAAAATCGATTTAATTAAGCAATACTATAATCATTCCTGAATGTAACTACCATAGAGAGTTCATTTCCCAGTGAGAATGTTTGGACCACAAATCCGTTTTGTCATAGAGGTAGTCATTTCACAAGTTCAAAAATAAGCAGTTACTAGCGAGTATAGTCCTCCGTTTTCATTCAGTCCTGCACGCACACGCCTGGTCATGGACATGATTAAGCGATTGCTCTCTGCCTGGGGAATATCAGTCCACTCCTGTATGAGCGCGAGACGCAAGGCTTGACGCGTTGTTTGCGGCTGGGGCCGATTACGTATGCGCCTATCGAAGACGTCCCGCAAATGTTCTATAGGAGAGAGATCTGGACTATACGGAGGCCAGTGCATCACGTCAACGTTGTTTTGCTCAAGAAACGCCTTGCTGTGCCTTGCTACATACACCCGAGCGTTATACCTATGAAACGTAACGTTGTGCTGTCGTACATATGGATCAACTACCGGTCGTAAAACGACGTCAACGTAACGCTGAGCCGTCAAAGATCCATCAATGAATACCAGGAGTGTTCTATGACCATAAGATATGCCAGCCCATTCAATCAACCCACCGCCTCCAAATCGATCACGTTCAACCTAACAATTGTCACGATAACGCTCTCCGTCACACCTATACACACGTTGACGGCCTTGAGTTCTGTACAACAAGTACCTGGACTCTTCAGAAAACATTACGTTACGCCACTGACGAAGAGGAAACAGGTTTGGCCTATGTTGTGTGAGCAACGCCATTCTAACCTGACGTCGTCGTGATGTTAACGGCATACCAACGTACGGACGACGAGAACGTAAGCCAAATTCTCGGAGGCGTTACCTAAAAGTATCTGCACTTATTCGATTGTTGTGCGTTCCTGGTGTCACCTGAGACGTATCGACGGCTGTTCAGAACCGATTACGAAGGTGGGTTAGACGGATGTATCGGTCCTGTCGACGTGCCGTGACGCGTGGACGCCCACTTCTGGGCCTGTCATTTGTCGTTCCCGTTTTACTCACATGGAAGGATCTTGCGAAGACAGCCTGAGACGTCCCACGTAGAAGCATTTGGACCGTACGTTACGTTGATCTTGCGTAAAGCGTACCATATTTCGTAGAGACATTTTACCGGACTTTTGAAACCTAAACTCCATGTAACACAATATGCCAATATGATGAGGTTACTGTATACATTTAATGTACTGCACGAGGAAATGTTGAAAACAACGAATTGCAAAGTAGAGCGTTAAACTGTACAGATATCACTCAAATGTTTTCTGCAGAAGAATGTTTAAAACGTATGAAAGTAAATCGCAAATGATTTTTTAATCAACCTGGTGGTTGCATGAAAATCTTTTGGTTTATATAGTTGCGTATCTTTTTCTGTTCAGTATATAAGCGACACAAACACCCTAAGGCAAACCATAACAAAAATAAACTGTCCGTGTGCCTGCCTGTCTGCCTGCCTGTCTGTCTGTCTCCCTGCCTACCTACCTGCCTGCCTGCTTGCCTATCTGTCTGTCTGTCTGTCTATTTTGGTGGGTAGCTAAATTTAGAATTTAGCTAAAAAAAGTCACTTTTGTCAGTGGCTGCTATAAATTAAAATATTTACAATATGAAATTACTGAGGTATGCTAAAACGCGTATCCCTGGATCTCAGGCTTATACTGTACGGTTTTTTAACATCTCTGTGGTATTGGCATTCACCGCAGAAGAAGGAAGACTATGTCACTGAGGAATAGTTCAAGGAACAAAGGAATGTTTCAGGGCATCACTACAGGACTGGTGCCTAAGATATTGTGAGTTGTTTACTTTTGATGCTCTTGATTGGGTTGAAGCTGTCTCAGGGGTTAACTATTCTGTCTGTATTAATAGACACTGTAACAGAGTGTATTTTATAGAAGAATGTTAAAGATGACTGCTCACGAAGGGTCTCTAGGGATTGTGGCAAAAGACAGTAAACAAGCGAATTGAAAACAGTTAATAAATATTATTTTAATGCCACATTAGAGAACAAAATTAACCTGTTCTAGAAATCAATATAAATAATTATTCCTTTTGTATTAAGTACAATAACCATTAAAATAACACTTTCCTATATTTTCCTTATGTGTTGATCCCTTACATCTTCTGTTCTGTAATTCCATTGTTCTGGTATTCTGTTCAATATTATGTTATATAGTTCTGGTGTTCTTTAATTCCACTGTTCTGTTATTCCTTTACTCTTCTGTTCTATAAATCCAATGTTCTATAATTACTCAGTTCTGTTATTTCCTTCACTTTTCTGGTCTATGAATCCTATGATCTGTAATTCCTCCGTTCTGTTATTTCCTTCACTTTTCTGTTCTATGAATCCTATGTTCTGTAAATCCTTTGTCTAATGTTCTTCCATTACTATTCTGTTACTCTTGTCCCCTTAGTAACGACGTCAGCGTCATTACGTTACGTTACTTATTGTTCATAAAACCTAATGTATAATTAATGAACCTAATTGTATTGTGAATATTATATAATTAACAAAATGAAATAAATGATTGCATGGAAATGTTGTTATCGTGGAGAATCCACGACACTCCACACCCCAATAATTTTCAATACATATGTTATTTTGTTTCTGATTTAAGAATGTAATATAACAATTGTGTATGAAGCTAAAGGTGGTTGAAGTATGTTAATGCAAACATAATAGATTGACAGTCTATGATATGAATGACGGAATATATATATAATGTCATCAACAAGAAGCATTTCAAGAGATTTTCAACTGATAAGTATGGTAATTTAATTTGAGTTAAGAAGCTGAGCATCCTCACCCAAGCATGAAATATCTATTCATTATTTGTTAGCAGCTCACTTGTATCCATTCGACAATCCGATAGAAGTGTCCCTCTTTCGAACAAAGATTTCAATATCTCCATCTGATTGTTTGGATTTTCCACTAAGGTCTTCCTAGTGCCGCCAGCAGTTGACTGTCTGTTTACAGAATCAGTATCCCCTTTTCTCTGTGCCTTTCCAGTTTCTAGAAATGAATGGTCCGCCATCTGCTGATCTGTATTTTGCTGTTGTATCCATGTTTTCTGTAATTTGTGGTCGGCTCCTACCCTCCGTACGTCATTATCTTCGATTTTAGTTGCCTTGCCGCCTGAAATTGCCTCCGTCCAAGCAAAGGAATCTTGGGACCTTACAGCAGGTGCACAGCTCTTATGTTCCAAATGTTCAAGTTTTTCTTTTATCTGGATTATTTCATTGGATAACTGTTGCATTGTTTCAGTATATCCATTAACTGATGATTGAATCATTGCCCTTTCTGCCTCTAGCTTTGAAATTCTCTTTTTTAAAATTGTATTTTCTTTTGTACACTCTGCTAGATCTGACGTGACTTGCTGAAGTTCATTTAGAATTTGATTATATTCTCCTCCAGCATTGACCTTTGTTCTGTCATGCCGTTTATCTGGTTCCTCTGATGGGGGTTCCTTGTGGGTTGTATTATATATCCTTCGTGTTCTCATTCCTTTTTTACTACCTTGAAATGAATTAAACACGTCTTTCTTTACGTGAGGCAATTGAGGTTTATTTAGTTGAACAAAATTTACATTCAGTTGGCACAAACTTCTATGGTGATAATTTTCCCTTTTGCAGAAAAAATAGGTCTTCTTTGAAAAACACTCAAATGCTCTATGTCCACGTTTAAGACACAAAAAGCAACATCCTAATCCTTTGAGAAATTGCTTTCTATCTTCAGGTGTTGTATAATTCGGACAGCAGTCATTCCAATGATCCCCACCACAGAAACTGCAGAGTTGTCTTAATATTTTTTCTTTATTTGAAGTTTTAGTTTCCATCTTAGATATTTATACACTCTATGCCTCTTATGAAGGTCCCGGGTTCCGGCACCAAATAATGTGGCAAAAGACAGTAAACAAGCGAATTGAAAACAGTTAATAAATATTATTTTAATGCCACATTAGAGAACAAAATAAACCTGTTCTAGAAATCAATATAAATAATTATTCCTTTTGTATTAAGTACAATAACCATCAAAATAACACTTTCCTATATTTTCCTTATGTGTTGATCCCTTACATCTTCTGTTCTGTAATTCCACTGTTCTGGTATTCTGTTCAATATTATGTTCTATAGTTCTGGTGTTCTTTAATTCCACTGTTCTGTTATTCCTTTACTCTTCTGTTCTATAAATCCAATGTTCTATAATTACTCAGTTCTGTTATTTCCTTCACTTTTCTGGTCTATAAATCCTATGGTCTGTAATTCCTCTGTTCTGTTATTTCCTTCACTTTTCTGTTCTATGAATCCTATGTTCTGTAAATCCTTTGTCTAATGTTCTTCCATTACTATTCTGTTACTCTTGTCCCCTTAGTAACGACGTCAACGTCATTACGTTACGTTACTTATTGTTCATAAAACCTAATGCATAATTTATTAACCTAATTGTATTGTGAATATTATATAATTAACAAAATGAAATAAATGATTGCATGGAAATGTTGTTATCGTGGAGAATCCACGACAGGGATGGCTATTCCAGATCGTTAAGCATGTCACCGACTCTTCTTCTCTTTACCCACCATCAGCAGGTTCATCAAGCAGCTTTCCTCTGCACCTTCCCCACTTGCTGAATCTGAGTTTTAACAAAGGCATACCAAATGGGTGTGGCATATACAAGTTGATGGCGAACCAGTGCTTTATATGCAACATCCTTTGTCTGCCTAGGTGCGAAGGCAAAGTTACGTCTAAGAAATACCGAAGTCCTAGTTGCTTTCTATGTTATCTCTGAAATGTGTTGATCCCAATCAGGATCGTCAGTTAAGGTGATGCCCACATATTTAATGGCTCAAACAGTTGCTTTTATAGTATATAATCAAACTTAATTTGCTTGTCCGGAGGGTGTCGGGTCACCCTCATTGAATTGTATTGGGCCATATTGAACTTCATCTGCAAATCAGCCTCACACTGTGCTAGTCAATCCAAGCCGTCTTGTAAAATAAGACAGTCAGAAGGAGAATATATGTTCTTTTACAGGACACAATCATCAGTAAACAAACGGACGGATGACCTTATACTATCAGGGAGAACATTAGTGAATACTAAGAAAAGGACTGGCCAAAGGACTTAACCTTTGAGGACACCAGATAAAACCGGGACTTGATTAGAAATACAACTTATTGTGAGCGCCAAGAGAGTCATGAGCTAAATAAATCTATGTGTAGATCCTCTTATCCGATAGTAGAACAACTTATACAATAGCCTTTCGTGAGGTACGTTGTCAAGGGCCTTGACGAAGTCCATGGTGATCATGTCAGTCTGTTTGTGGCACGGTTTATGGCCCCATCTAGATTGTTCACTATATAATTTTAACATTGAGCTTACGGAGTTTCGCAAGACCTGAGACTTCGGAAAACATAGTGACAGTCAGCAAGAATACTTTCAAAGGTTAGTTGCTTGTTGATGTTGCTAACTAATATATGCTCCAGGGTTTAGCAACAGAGTTTTCCAGCCATAAAAAGACCATTAGACGAAGCACACAGCACACACATTTTACAATGACATTTGAAAAATCGAATGTTTGTTCAGTAAAGGAAGAACATACAAACATCTCAGTGGTATTCCAGCAAATTATGTCCGAAATGCCAGGTAATATGCAATGTATATGATGTTACTTAGCTTTCAGTGTAATTATTATTTGATTGAAACGTTTTTGAAGTTTATGATTTTTCATTAACTTTTTTTCCTTCTTTCTTTCCTACTTATGATAGCGTAACGTCAAAAATTTCTGCAAGAAGAGGCACATGGGGCACTATACTCACCAGAGCTCAGATGAGCCACTATGCTCACCAGAGTTCAGGTGGGTACTGCTCACCGGAAACCATCTGTTTTATTAATCAGAGGCTGCCCCCCAGCCAAAGACGCTTCAGATGAAATTTGAACCCATTCGACCCAGTGACTTCAGAGATGTTATTTGAATGTGCTGGGACCAGATGACATATGATAATGGACAAATGCCAATCCAATATCCCCCCCACACACACACACACACATACACACACAGCCTTCGGCTCTGCTCAGATAAAAAACAAACCTGTAATGGCTAATCTGGTTAATATGTCTAAAGTCTCAGATTCATGTAGTATATGGTTGCTGAGGAGCCTAATGTTAAAAAGCGAAAGCATTCTAAGGTTTCTGAGGAGACGCTTATTTAGTTATTTCCGTTTCCATGGCAGCCAATAAAAAGGAGCAGCAGCCTAAAATCATATGGCAAATAGAACATGGCTTAAGGAACATTTCTATAAAAGTTTTGTCACAGTATCTGCAAAACTTGGTAGTTAATACCGTTTTTATTTTTCTAACTCTAAGTTGCCACAGCAACCAAACTAATGAGCCAAATGTCATAAAACATAATCTTTCAATCGCCCAGTCCAAGGATTTTACAGGTGAAATTTGGGCCCCGATCGGCCCAGTTGCTTCAGAGGAAATGTGGTTAGAAATTGTTGACGGAAGACGGACGACGACGGACAATTGCCTAACCTCCTATAAGCGTTCTAGGAGCTATGGTCCTGGTGAGCTTAAATTACTTTTACTGGAAAAAAGTTTATAATAAAAACATTATAACTCTGTCTTCATTATCTCATCGGGTGATCTTTTGTCAACAAACAGCCGCTCAAGTTGATACAGTGCGGCATATCAAGTTATATTGATATAATGGGTATTTAATGAACATATAAACCCGTTCGTTACCATGGCAACATCAATTTTAATGATATGTTGGTACATATAAATTGTTGCAGAACCTAGAATGCATCTTCGTCGTAATTACAAATATTTGTGTTATCTTTGTATGTTTTCTGAACACATATTGAATAAAATATAATCAAAAATGAAGTTTCCACCTTATGTTCTTTTGTTGCTATAGCAACCATACTACATAAGCTTGGAACTTATTGTTGCCGTTTTTAAGATACCACGCCATATACTGTGAACACAAAAGATTTTAACAATTTTTGAAACAGGGCCTTTTTGGCCTTTCGTGAACCCAGCCCTTCTGCAAGAAACAACCCATCCACAATAGATAGAAACTGGTCCTCGGTATCCGAAGAATTTGCTTTATTTATCTGGAGTTCTGTGGGGGGGGGGGTAAATTTGACTGATTAAACCATGACTGATGAAACTATGACGCAATAGGTATTATTAATATTTATTAAATCATCCAAATATCTAGAAGTGCCGCTAAAAGCTTCAATGATTTCAGACGGGTCATCAGCAGAAACGGACATCATAAAGTCTCTCTCATAACAAAACAAAACAGATCAGCCACAAGTGGTGCGCAATAGTACCCATCGGAATACCCACAACTTGTCTAAATTACTCAGTACCAAATCTTATGTAAATATTGTCATGTAGAAAGGTGAGAGTTAAGTGGTGGTACAAGAGCTTTAATTTGCAATAAACAGTGCTTTGTATGGTCTTTTATGAAGTCTAGGTAACCAATATAACGTAGGAAGCTTGTTTTGGCCTTCTGTAACTCAGACAGCAAACAGCAGACAGAAACCCGCTGAACCAAGCAGCAGTCATAAAAGTTCCGGCGCCGACCAACTAATAAACAAGTTTAACAAGTTTAAGCCAAAGGCATCATGGAGTGTGAATAAGATTCACAAATAGAAGTGAAGGCAAAATAGAAGTAGAGACAATGATCAGGAATCGATACAATGAACTCAAAACCCCACCAGAGACACCAAAGAGAAAGAAATACAAGCATGAAGCTACAGACTCCAACGGAAACACCAACAGCGGAAAGCAAATAGCACAGTTACTTTCCCATAAAATGGCCAAAAGGCCTATCAGAAATAAAATAATATAAGCGACAAAAACAACCAAAGACAAACAATAACAAAAATAATTTTTTTGTTTGTTTGATTTGAGGTTTAACGTCACCGTCAACACTGTAAAGGTCATTTTGGAGACGTTGCTTCCAATTTTGTGGGACTTTTCCCCGACACTGAGATGAAATGACATCTCAAGCCCTGTCGCCCAATGAAACCAATAGGGTTTATTAGCATGGACGGTCCGCCTCGCACCGCGGTTCCTGGACAGGCTTAGATCCTCTAAGCGGTTTACCAGTACTAGTGTGCGGGCCAGATTCAGCTCTGCGTGGAAGCATCATGCAGCCCATATATTTCTTCAAGCCCCTATGGGCGGGGGCGATAATAACAAAAATAAACCGCGAAAGAAGAACCGCCTTGGAACGGTGAGCACAAACGAATTCCACTTGGGGACTTAAATCGATTTTATATGGCCACAATCCTCGCCCTTACTTCCGTCGTGATTAAGACATCAATAGCGGAAAAAGACAGTTACTTTCCAACAAAATGGCCAATTGGCTTTCCAATTGGCTATAATTTGTTCAGTCCGCATGAAGGCCTTCTAACTTATCAGAACAACATCTCCGTGAACACAAAAATCAAACAAGCAAAGAGATGAAACAACGGTGAGGACTCGACAGCAAGAAACAACAGAAATGCTGGAGCAAAAGAAAACCAACAGTTAGACTCCAATGGGTCCGACCAGTATAAATTAAAGAGGAAAGCATACTTACTGTCTGATCTTGATTGGATCAAACACAATGCATGCAGACTGTTGGACAGCATATATATTATATCCAATGTGTTTTTGTAACGTTTAATTTAATTTTATAAAATGTTCCGAAAAGTTAGGGCCAATGAAATTAGTTTGGTACTTAAGAGTCCAACACTATAATTTCAGAATACTATTCTTTTGGTTTCATTGGGCGACAAGTCCCACAACATTGGAAGCAACGTCTCCAAAATGACCTTTACAGTGTTGACGGGGACGTTAAACCTCAGATCAAACAACCAAACAAACAAACAAACAAATATTCAGGTTTTCGTTCGGAACGTAGAAACAACGAAAATTTAATGATACAAGAGGCATACGTAATGCTGTTATTAACAAAGAACACGTAGTAGCTGTCTTTTTCGACGTTTTTCGACTCAAATTTATGATGACTTAGTATATAAATTCAGAAAAATATATAACCGCAGTGACTTCAGCACCCGATTTCGTAAAATCATTCGATATAAAAAGAATGGATACAACATAAATGTTATACGACAGACTGCATACATGCTAGTTAACCCAATCACGGTTGACAACTTTGCTTCCCTCTTTAATTGTATGCCGGTGGGTCAGGCCTCAGATTCTATGACGGTTCCAGCGTAAAGGCTTTACTTTTATATTAATGAGAATTAGAGAGTATCTATTTGTATATAATGTTGGTTGATGCCTGATGCTCTGTTGTTGGGTCCATCGGAGTCTAACATCTTACGAGCCAGGCGTAGCAGAAAGAAAAAGCTAACAACCTTTTGGAAAATTTTAACAACATTTTATTTAAAAACTATTTTTAAACTGTTGCAGTATGAGAATTAAATGTACTTACAGAATTCACAGTCCGAAATGAAAAATAGTATCCTTTAACAATCCAACACATAATTTAGAAATAACTTTTCTTAAAAACCCAAACTTCAAACTCCAAAGTCTTACCCAAAGAGAAATATCAAGCTCTTTTACACACCTTAAGATTTCTCTAGAAAGTTCCAGAAGACTGTGGAATAAGATTAGGTAATTTTCTAAAAATAGTGCAACCCTGAACGTTCTGGTAGATTCCAAAGTACTTTTCCTTGTAAACAAGTTGTTTACAAAAATGAAATTTATCTGTGACTCATTTTTCCGGAAACTTCTTTAAGAAGAATAAACAAGATGCCGATGACATTATAAGGTCACCCAGTGAAGTGAAAGTGGGAATCAGAAAAAAAAAAATATTATGCATAACAAACTGTTAGTCTATTTTTGCTGCAGCAGTTCAGTGGTTTCTGGCTGTGGAATCCTCACAGATGTTTCATCTCTGTGGTTGTTTGATTTTTGTGTTGACGGAGATGTTGCACTATTGAGTTAGAGGACTTCATGCGGACTGAACAAATTATAGCCAATTGGATAGCCAATTGGCCATTTTGTTGGAAAGTAACTGTCTTTTTCCGCTGTTGGTGGTTCGATTAGCGTCTAGTTGTTTCATGTTTGTGCTTCTTTCCCTTTGGTGTCTTTGATGGGAGCTGTGGATTAATTGTATCGATATCTGATCATTGCCTTTCACTTCCATTTTGCCTTTATGTTTCCCATTTTGTGGGAAAGTAACTGTCCTTATGGCCTTCCTTTGTTTAGGTTTCCATTATGGTCTGGTCGCTTAATGTTTGTGTTTCTTTCCCTTTGGTGTCTTTTGATGGGTGGAGTAAGTTAATTGTATCGATTCCTGATCTTTGTTTTACTTCTACTTCTTAGTATATATATAATATCGCAAAACAGGTCAGGCTGCGACATCCCTTGCAGCAAAAGTCTATTTAATCCAACATTAAACTTAGGAATATATTGATAGTTTAAAGGCATTTATTCTTGATAATTGAGGACTATCATTTCATTTCATAATATTATGTAGCCCTCAGAGCTTACTGAAGAGAAGTCATCTGTCTTCAACAGGTTAAAGGCCTCCTTGGGGAAAATCAGCATGTCCCTCTCCTGATTCAACTGTCGTAAATTGGATAAAACTGTTTTTTCCGCAACAGCGTTATTATACATTTTTGCCAATTTAAAAACATGCCGACGCGGCCAAAAAAAGCCATTGTCAGTCAAGAATATTCCTCGTTATCCGCCTTGTGTAGCCAAGCCTTCTATAGTGTATTGTTTTGAATGCTAGAAACAGTGTATACGAAACCTAAGTCGTTGTGTCCTTAGCTCAAAATCCTGCCCGCTGAGGAAATGAAATACAAAAATCGTTTCCGCCTGTTTGAAGCGATCAAGATGTAAGGTCTACAAATAAGCGATATAGGTAAAATGCTTTCTTGCACACCAGACAAGGAAATCCGTGATTTTACCCTTGAATAGAAATTAAGGTTCTGACCCTGGTGTTCCGACCCAGGCAACTAACATTAGTCCGCTTCAATTTTATTTAACTGCCGGAACTACTTCCGCACTACTTTTATTTTGTAAACAATACACATGTGCGAGCTGTCAAAACTAACCGGAGGTGTTGTGCAAGAAAAAGAATCCCCATGTAAAGAAAATATATTAACTTAAAACTGCATTATGATGAATTGCGGGTAAATATGTTTATGACAGTAAAAGATAAATCAACAAAAGGCTCACCAACATATCTAAGAGAACCCCATGTATCTCGCCATGCCAAGCCGCCCGGGGTCTGAACCACGGCGTCAGGGCCGATGCCTCTGTAACGATCCATGAACTTCTCAACTAGAGTTCGATATTTGGCCTCTTTGGTGATCTCGTACATGAGTAGCTACAAAACCATTTGGAAGTTGATTTTATAACACGTTACGGTGAAATGCAATTGATTTGATAATGTTTACAAAAACAGCATATGAAGGCAGCCTCGATAGCTCAGTGGTTAGCGCGTTCATTTTAGGATCGAGAGGTTGTGGGTTCGAATCCTGACACCGGCGTCGAGGTGTGTCCTTTGGTCAGGCACTTAATGCCAATCAACTGCCTAACTCCACCTAAATGTAAATCGGTAGTAATAGTGTAAAATCCACTGCCTCTCTTTTGCGCGCGTGATAACATCGAGAATGAGTGCTCAAGAGCGATTCACATAAGCTTGAAGCGTTCTTCGCAATCGAAGTAAATTAAACTAATATAAAAACAGAAAACTCGTTTTAGCTGAATCTGTTCAGCAAAGAAAATGACATGCTTCGTCACCGATACCATCTTGTGCCGGAAACCCTATTCACCATTTAGGTGATTAGTTTCGAAAGACAATACGATATAAATTTAACGTTAGGGTTAGGGGTAGGGGTAGGGTTAGGGTTAGGGTTAGGGTTAGGGTTAGGGGTTAGGG
>CAUZLF010000530.1:10000-30005 GCA_963580285.1 Lucinisca nassula | reverse complement strand
AGCTGATATGTGATTTTTAAGTATTTGGACGCAGACTTAAACAGCCTTATTATTCTTCACATTTGGATGCTGAACCAAGCCAGTAGCTGATTCCAACTATTTAGCCACTTATACCACCTAATTATTCTTCAAACTTAAGTCCCATATGAATCCGGTATTTGATACAAAGTATTGAAATGCAAACATATTATATGTCAGACTTGACCGTTGTACCAAGCTGGTATCTGATTCCAAGTATTTATTCGCAGACTTAAATCACTTTCTAATTCTTCAGACTTAGCAGCTGTACCAAGCCGGTATCTGATACCACGCATTTAGTCGCAGACTTATATCACCTTATTATTCTTCAGACTTAGCGGCTGTACCAAACCGGTATCTGATACTATGTATTTAGTCGCAGACTTATACAACATTCTTATTCTTCAGACTTAGCCACTGTACCAAGCCAGAACTTTGAGACGTTTCTCTATGTAAGCATAAAGGAAAATTCCTGAACAGAGGCTTGTATGACATAAACACCATCTTTGGTATGAAAAATGGTATCATAAACGGGGTAACGTAGATAACCATCAGGGTTGGGGAATTTTATTTTGGGTAAAGAATTGACAGAAGTTTCTCAATACAATTATATTATAATATTCCCCAACTCTGGCTTCCTTGACCTAAACCCCATATAAGTTATACAAAATGGTACCATATACAGGGTAACGTAGACTTTTATGAGGGTCGGGGAATTTTATTTGTGGTTGAGAACTTTGAGACGTTTCTCTATGTTAGCATAAAAGAAAATTCCTGAACCGAGGCTTCTATGATATAAACACCATGTTGGGTATGAAAAATGGTATCTGAACAGGGTAACGTAGATAACCATCAGGGTTGGGGAATTTTATTGGGGGTAAAGAATTGTCAGAAGTTCCTCAATACAATTATAAAATAATATTCCCCAACCCTGACTTCCTTGACCTAAACCCCATATAATTTATACAAAATGGTATCATATACAGGGTAACGTAGATAACCATCAGGGTTGGGTAATTTTATCTGGGGTTAAGAATTGTCAGAAGTTTCTCAATACAATTATAAAATAATGTTCCCCAACCCTGACTTCCTTGACCTAAACCCTATATAATTTATACAATATGGTATCGTACACAGGGTAACGTAGAAATTGAAAAGGGTTGGGGGATTTTATTTGGGGTTGAGAACTTTGAGACGTATCTCTATGTGAGCATAAAATAAAATTCCCAACCGAGGCTTCGATGACCTTAACACCTTCTTGGGTATTAAAAATGTTATCATATACAGGGTAACGTAGATAACTATCAGGGTTGGGGAATTTTATTTGGGGTTAAGAATTATCAGACATTTCTCTATACAATTACAAAATAATATTCCCCAACCCTGACTTCCTTGACCTAAACCCCATTTAAGTTATACAAAATCGTATCGTACACAGGGTAACATAGAAATTGATGAGGGTTGGGGGATTTTATTTTGGGTTGAGAACTTAAACTGTCTTATTATTCTACACACTTGGCCGCTGAACCAAGCCGGTAGCTGATTCCAAGTATTTAGGCCCAGAATTATTCCACCTAATTATTCTTCAAACTTGCGTGTTGTATGAATCCGGTATCTGATACAAAGTATTGAAACGCAAACATATTATATGTCAGACTTTACCCTGTACCAAGCCGGTATCTGATTCCAAGTATTTATTTGCAGACATAAATGACATTATTATTCTTCAGACCTAGCGGCTGTACCAAGCTGGTATTTGATAGCATGTATTTTGTCACAGACTTATATTGTCTTATTATTCTATGGACTTGGCCGCTGTACCAAGCCAGTATCCGATACAATGTATTTAGCTGCAGACTTATATCACCTTATTATTCTTCAGACTTTGCCACTGTACCAAGCTGGTACCTAATACCATGTATTTAGCCGCTTACTTATACTACCTAATTATTCTTCAGCCTTGGGCACCGTATGAATCCGATATCTGATACCAAGTATTGAAACGCATACATATTATATGTCAGACTTGACCGCTGTATATCTGATACCATGCATTTAGTCGCAGACTTATATCACCTTATTATTCTTCATACTTGGTTGCTGTTTCAATGCGGTATCTGATACGAAGTATTTAGTCGAAGACTTATACCATCTTATCTTTCTTCAGACTTGTTCGGGTTAGCAAAACCAGTGCAAAACTATGCTTAATCATTGGTTGAACAAGCAAAACCAGTCCAAAGGGTTAGGGTAAGGGTTAGGTTAGGGTTAGGGTTAGGGTTGGGGTTAGGGTTGGGGTTAGGGTTAGGGTTGGGGTAGGGGTTGGGTTATGGTTGGGGTCAGGGTCAGGGTTTAGGGTTAGGGTTTGGGTTTGGGTTAGGGTTAGGGTTAGGGTTAGGGTTAGGGTTAGGGGTTAGGGTTAGGGTTAGGGTTAGGGTTAGGGTTAGGGTTAGGGTTAGGGTTAGGGTTAGGGCTACCTCCTGAAAATTTGGCATCCCGGGTTTCAAAATTTGGCATCGGGGTGTCAAAATTTGGCATTTTCAGTCAAATTCTGGCATCGGGGTATGAAATTCTGGCATTTTGGGGTGAAAATCTGGCTGGACGCTAATAAGTCAAAATTTGGCATCAAAATGTGGCATTCTTGTTTTTTTTCTTTAATAAGCTGTATTTTGCTGCAATAATGCCGGAATAGACAATGGAAGACCCAATATATAATTTAGTATTATAAATTTTGATTTTACTCCGTTTTTAAGGAACTCATTCACAATTATATTTAACATGATGGAAAATTTGGCAACATATTTCTAAGAGGGTTTTGTGAATTATTTCAAGAATCAATCTTTGATGTCATTTATTTTCTGTTGTATAAGGCGATCAAGACCCAAAATGATTATAGTGGTATAGACTGCGGCTGATAAATATATATATTGGAAGGAAGCATGGTAAGGCGGTCAAGACCAATAAAAAATATAATGATATGGAATGTTGCTGATACCTTTATATTGGAAGGAATCATGGTAAGGCGGTCAAGACCCATAATGAATATAATGACTGCGGCTGATACATATATATTGGAAGGAAGCATGGTAAGGCGGTCAAGACCCATAATAAATAAAATGATATAGACTGAGGCGGAGACATATATATTGGATGCACGGTAAGGCGGTCAAGACCCATAATAAATATAATGATATAGACTGCGGCTGAAACAAATATATTGGAAGGAAGCATGGTAAGGCGGTCAAGACTCATAATAAATATAATGATATCGACTGCGGCTGATACATATATATTGGAAGGAAGCATGGTAAGGCGTTCAAGACCCATAATAAATATAATGATATAGACTGCGGCGGAGACATATATATTGGAAGGATGCACGGTCAGGCGGTCAAGACCCAAAATGATAATAGTGATACAGACTGCGGCTGATACATATATATTGGAAGAATCCATGGCAAGGCGGTCAAGACCCATAATAAATATAATGATATTGACTACGGCGGATGCATATATATTGGAAGTAAGAATGGTAAGAACGACAAGACCCATAATAAATATAATGATAATGACTGCGGTGAATGCATATATATTGGAAGTAAGCATGGTAAGACGGTCAAGACCCATAATAAATATAATGATATAGACTGCGGCTGATACATATTTATTGGAAGGAAGCATGGTTAGGCGGTCAAGACCCATAATAAATATAATGATATTGACTGCGGCGGATACATATATATTGGAAGAACCATGCGGTCAAGACCCATAATAAATATAATGATATTGACTGCGGCGGATACATATATATTGGAAGGAAGCATGGTAAGGCTGTCAAGACCAATAATAAATATAATGTTATTGACTGCTGCAGATACATATATATTGGAAGTAAGCATGGTAAGGCAGTCAGGACCCAAAATAAATATAATGATAAAGACTGCGGTTGATACATATGTATTGGAAGGAATCATGGGAAAGCGGTCAAGACCCATAATAAATATAATGATATAGACTGCGGCTGATGCATATATATTGGAAGGAAGCACGGTTAGGCGGTCATGATCCTTAATGTATATAATGATATAGACAGTGGCTTATACGAATATACTGGTAGGAAGGATTGCAGCTGAGAAGAATATCTTAAATTAGCAATCAGCTTTTTCTTATATGTTTACAACAAGGTTAGTGTATGAGACTGCAATACAGATAGGAGTCTTTAAATATCAAACCATATACCGGTTAAATATACCCACTTATATAAGTATATAAGACTGCGGCGCAGAAGAATTTCAGGAATTATCAAAGCGGACTCCGCTTATACATGTGTAATCACATCAGTATATCAGACTGCGGCGGACATGGAAATCTTAAAATATCAAAGTGTATATCGCTTAAAGATGTCCAATAATATAAGTATATATCAAAGCCGATTTCGGTCTATGCAATATACCTACATTAATATATATAACTGCGGCAGGGAGGAATTATTTTAGTTTTAATGCAATGGTTGTAGAAAACCCTGCCAGTGTTTATTACTTGTTAGCAATTCAATACCATATTTTAATTGGGCTAATTTTAAACCCTGTTAGCCTAAAATACCAATTTTTAAAACCCTGATTTGGGGTACACATGTAAAACATTATTTATTTTTCATTCCAAAAGAGTCTACTACGTGTTTTTATTAAAAATAAACAGTTTTAACACAGTTATCAACGTTGTGTAGATTAACAACACTGTTAGCCGCGATTAGCTTAGGAAAATTCATGTTCAAATATAGCTCAAAATTAGCCCAAAATGGCCCAAATTTTGCACATATTTCTTTTATCTTCTATTATATTTCAATAAAAACACTTTCATTTGAAAGTAAATGAAGCAAATAAATCTGTATAAATATATTTATTTGCATAATATTATTAAAATAAGATTTTTTTTCAAAAAAACTACCAATTTGGAGTCTGTTAGCACAGAATGCCAAATTTTGACTTTTTTGCTCTCTAAAAATATTAATATCTTCAATAAATCTCAGTATATATGTTTGAAACTTTGGGAATCTTATTTTCTATCTAATATTTAAGTTTCCTGAAAATTTGGGGAAGATCTATTGAGAAATAAAAAAAGTTGAAATTTTGCGATTTTTTCATTTCATTCAGAGAGAATTTGTGGTCTACCAGGTGTACACCAGAAGACAACTTTCTTCCCTCGAAAATCTAGCAACTTTTTTGTTTGTGGGTGGGTTACAGATCTTTTCTATTAGATTAAAAAACATCGAGCTAATCGCCTAGGGCCAAAAAATCATACAAAACAGACCACTTTAAGGCCACAAAATAAGCAAAAGTTTAAAATTTGGCATCGATATTTTACATATGACCAAAAATTTTACTTTAAATATACTGATATAGGAAAACTAATACTTGCATGTGATAAAACTCGTAAAAACGAACATTTTTTAAATGGGCGGCAAATAAATATCTCTGAAAATAAAAAAGTTATTAAAGGTAGAGTCAGCTAATCCAAATCAAAATTTGGCACCGGGACCCTAATTAGGGTTAGGGGTTAGGGTTAGGGTTAGGGTTAGGGTTAGGGTTAGGGTTAGGGTTAGGGTTAGGGTTAGGGTTAAGGGTTAGGGTTAGGGTTAGGGTTAGGGTTAGGGTTAGGGTTAGGGTTAGGGTAGGGTTAGGGAATAGGGGTATATTGAGGTATGACGATTGGCGGATGTGTACATTATTGAGTAATTATTTGGCTGAGGGTTGGCGATAGGGTTGACCCTTTCCTTATATTATTATTATAATATTTGCCTACGCTAGGGTCTGTTATTAGGCTGCCGGAACTTCTTTAAACCGGCAACGCTTTTACCAAAGCCGGCAACAGTTTTACATGATTAATCTCCCTTGTTTTTTATTTTATATTTTCCGCCTCATAGCCTACTTTGAACCTGTGTAGATAGAGTATGCCTGGGCGTACGGAAAAGATGTTGACATGTATGTGTAGATGGTAGTCCGGACTACAAATTCGTGTATAGAGACTTCGACTCACGCACCTGTTCTACTGGCAGAAAGAGTTCAAAAGTGGAGTAATGACTGTTTCAATGCAGACATGAAAATCTTCTAAGTAATTTTGACAATGTGATGCCCTTGTTCAATATTCAATGCGTAATAGGTCAAGAACGCCTCGGTGTACCAAGTGATGTTTACATGTATGTGTAGACCAGAGTCCGGACTTCAAGTTCTTTCATACAGAGTACCATTCACGTGCCTCTTTTTCTGGTTGTAAGAGCTCTAATTTAGCATGATCGCTGTTATCTACTTAAGATAGAATTTTCTAAGTTATTTTGTTGATTAATGGTCCTTGTCCAATTTCGATGTTTAATAACTCCATCATTTTCTATGCGATTTTAAGTCTGTAAAAAGTATGTTGTATGCCGGAGTTCAGACTACAAATTTTATAATTCACACTATGACTCACATGCCCCTTCTTCTAGTTATAAGAGCTCAAAGTTAGCATGATGGCTATTTTTTACTGAACATGCAAATATTCTAAGTTATTTTGATAACCCTTCCCTCAATCCTCAATCCTTAACCCAACATTCAACCCTCATACCAACCCTCATACCAACCCTCAACCCTCCAACCCAACCCTCAACCCTCAACCCAACCCTCAGATACCAGCTTGGTACGGCGGTCAAGTCTGAAGAATAACAAAGTGGAATAAGTCTGCGGATAAATATTTAGTATGAGAAACTCTCTTCTATTATTTTTCAGACTTAGGCACTGTACCAAGCCTGTATCTGATACTTTGTACTTAGCCGCAGACTTATATCAACTTATTATTCTTAAGACTTGGCGCTGTACCAAGCCGGTATCCACTACCATGTATTTAGCTGCAGACTTATATCACCAGTTCATTCTTCAGACTTGGCCGCTGTACCAAGCTGGTATCTGATACCATGTATTTAGCCGCAGACTTATACCACTTAATTTTTCTTCAAAATTGGGTGCTGTATGAAACCAGTATCTGATACCAAGTATTGAAACGCAAACATATAATATGTCAGACTTGACCGCTGTACCAAGCCGGTATCTGATTCCAAGTATTTTTGCGCAGACTTATATCACCTTATTATTCTTCAGACTTAGCCGTTGTACCAAGCCGGTATCTGATACGATGTATTTAGTCGCAGACTTTAATCACCGTATTATTCTTCAGACTTAGGCACTGTACCAAGCCGGTATCTGATACCTTGTATTTAGTCGCAGACTTATATCGCCTTATTATTCTACAGACTTGGCCGCTGTACTAAGCCGGTATCTGATACCATATATTTTGCCGCTGACTTATACTACCTAATTATTGTCACAGACTTTAATCACCATATTATTCTTCAGACTTGGGCACTGTACCAAGCCGGTATCTGATACCATGTATTTAGTCGCAGACTTATATCCACTTATTATTCTACAGACTTGGCCGCTGTACCAAACCGGTATCTGATACAATATATTTAGCCACTGACTTATACTATCTAATTATCCTTCAGACTTGGGCACCGTATGGATCCAGAATCTGATTCCAAGTATTGAAACGCACACATATTATATGTCAGACTTGACCGCTGTACCAAGCCGGTATCTGATTCCAAGTATTTTTTCGCAGACTTATATCACCTTATTATTCTTCAGACTTAGCCGTTGTACCAAGCCGGTATCTGATATGATGTATTTAGTCGCAGACTTTAATCACCGTATTATTCTTCAGACTTCGGCACTGTAGCAAGCCAGTATCTGATACCTTGTATTTAGTCGCAGACTTATATCGCCTTATTATTCTACAGACTTGGCCGCTGTTCCAAGCTGGTATCTGATACCATATATTTAGCCGCTCACGTATACTACCTAATTATTCTTCACACTTGGGCATGGTATGAATCTGGTATCTGATACCAAGTATTGAAACACATACATATTATATGTCAGACTTGACCACTGTATATCTGATACCATGTATTTAGTCACAGACTTATATCACCTTATCATTCTTCTGACTTGGCCGCTGTTCCAATGCGGTATCTGATACCAAGTATTTAGGCGAAGACTTATACCATCTTATCTTTCTTCAGACTTGTTCGTTGTACTAATATGGTATCGGATACCAAGTATGTAGTTGTATTTAGTATCTACTGAACATAGAATTTTCTAAGTTATTTTGTTGATTAATGGTCCTTGTCCAACTTCGATGTTTAATAACTCCTTCAGTTTCTATGCGATTTTAAGTCTGTAAGAAGTATGTTGTAGGCCAGAGTCCAGACTACAAATTTTATAAATTCAGACTATGACTCACATGCCCCTTCTTCTAGTTATAAGAGCTCAAAGTTAGCATGAAGGCGATTTTTTAATGAACATGCAAATATTCTAAGTTATTTTGATTACCCTCACCTTGAGGGTTGACCCTAGGGTTGACCCTAAACCTGACCTTGACCCTAACCCTTGACCCTAAGTGACCCTAAACCTGACCTTGACCCTTAGGGTTGACCTTAGGGTTGACCCTAGGGTTGGGTTAGGGTTAGGGTTAGGGTTAGGGTTAGGGTTAGGGAATAGGGGTATATTGAGGTATGACGATTGGCGGATGTGTACATTATTGAGTAATTATTTGGCTGAGGGTTGGCGATAGGGTTGACCCTTTCCTTATATTATTATTATAATATTTGCCTACGCTAGGGTCTGTTATTAGGCTGCCGGAACTTCTTTAAACCGGCAACGCTTTTACCAAAGCCGGCAACAGTTTTACATGATTAATCTCCCTTGTTTTTTATTTTATATTTTCCGCCTCATAGCCTACTTTGAACCTGTGTAGATAGAGTATGCCTGGGCGTACGGAAAAGATGTTGACATGTATGTGTAGATGGTAGTCCGGACTACAAATTCGTGTATAGAGACTTCGACTCACGCACCTGTTCTACTGGCAGAAAGAGTTCAAAAGTGGAGTAATGACTGTTTCAATGCAGACATGAAAATCTTCTAAGTAATTTTGACAATGTGATGCCCTTGTTCAATATTCAATGCGTAATAGGTCAAGAACGCCTCGGTGTACCAAGTGATGTTTACATGTATGTGTAGACCAGAGTCCGGACTTCAAGTTCTTTCATACAGAGTACCATTCACGTGCCTCTTTTTCTGGTTGTAAGAGCTCTAATTTAGCATGATCGCTGTTATCTACTTAAGATAGAATTTTCTAAGTTATTTTGTTGATTAATGGTCCTTGTCCAATTTCGATGTTTAATAACTCCATCATTTTCTATGCGATTTTAAGTCTGTAAAAAGTATGTTGTATGCCGGAGTTCAGACTACAAATTTTATAATTCACACTATGACTCACATGCCCCTTCTTCTAGTTATAAGAGCTCAAAGTTAGCATGATGGCTATTTTTTACTGAACATGCAAATATTCTAAGTTATTTTGATAACCCTTCCCTCAATCCTCAATCCTTAACCCAACATTCAACCCTCATACCAACCCTCATACCAACCCTCAACCCTCCAACCCAACCCTCAACCCTCAACCCAACCCTCAGATACCAGCTTGGTACGGCGGTCAAGTCTGAAGAATAACAAAGTGGAATAAGTCTGCGGATAAATATTTAGTATGAGAAACTCTCTTCTATTATTTTTCAGACTTAGGCACTGTACCAAGCCTGTATCTGATACTTTGTACTTAGCCGCAGACTTATATCAACTTATTATTCTTAAGACTTGGCGCTGTACCAAGCCGGTATCCACTACCATGTATTTAGCTGCAGACTTATATCACCAGTTCATTCTTCAGACTTGGCCGCTGTACCAAGCTGGTATCTGATACCATGTATTTAGCCGCAGACTTATACCACTTAATTTTTCTTCAAAATTGGGTGCTGTATGAAACCAGTATCTGATACCAAGTATTGAAACGCAAACATATAATATGTCAGACTTGACCGCTGTACCAAGCCGGTATCTGATTCCAAGTATTTTTGCGCAGACTTATATCACCTTATTATTCTTCAGACTTAGCCATTGTACCAAGCCGGTATCTGATACGATGTATTTAGTCGCAGACTTTAATCACCGTATTATTCTTCAGACTTAGGCACTGTACCAAGCCGGTATCTGATACCTTGTATTTAGTCGCAGACTTATATCGCCTTATTATTCTACAGACTTGGCCGCTGTACTAAGCCGGTATCTGATACCATATATTTTGCCGCTGACTTATACTACCTAATTATTGTCACAGACTTTAATCACCATATTATTCTTCAGACTTGGGCACTGTACCAAGCCGGTATCTGATACCATGTATTTAGTCGCAGACTTATATCCACTTATTATTCTACAGACTTGGCCGCTGTACCAAACCGGTATCTGATACAATATATTTAGCCACTGACTTATACTATCTAATTATCCTTCAGACTTGGGCACCGTATGGATCCAGAATCTGATTCCAAGTATTGAAACGCACACATATTATATGTCAGACTTGACCGCTGTACCAAGCCGGTATCTGATTCCAAGTATTTTTTCGCAGACTTATATCACCTTATTATTCTTCAGACTTAGCCGTTGTACCAAGCCGGTATCTGATATGATGTATTTAGTCGCAGACTTTAATCACCGTATTATTCTTCAGACTTCGGCACTGTAGCAAGCCAGTATCTGATACCTTGTATTTAGTCGCAGACTTATATCGCCTTATTATTCTACAGACTTGGCCGCTGTTCCAAGCTGGTATCTGATACCATATATTTAGCCGCTCACGTATACTACCTAATTATTCTTCACACTTGGGCATGGTATGAATCTGGTATCTGATACCAAGTATTGAAACACATACATATTATATGTCAGACTTGACCACTGTATATCTGATACCATGTATTTAGTCACAGACTTATATCACCTTATCATTCTTCTGACTTGGCCGCTGTTCCAATGCGGTATCTGATACCAAGTATTTAGGCGAAGACTTATACCATCTTATCTTTCTTCAGACTTGTTCGTTGTACTAATATGGTATCGGATACCAAGTATGTAGTTGTATTTAGTATCTACTGAACATAGAATTTTCTAAGTTATTTTGTTGATTAATGGTCCTTGTCCAACTTCGATGTTTAATAACTCCTTCAGTTTCTATGCGATTTTAAGTCTGTAAGAAGTATGTTGTAGGCCAGAGTCCAGACTACAAATTTTATAAATTCAGACTATGACTCACATGCCCCTTCTTCTAGTTATAAGAGCTCAAAGTTAGCATGAAGGCGATTTTTTAATGAACATGCAAATATTCTAAGTTATTTTGATTACCCTCACCTTGAGGGTTGACCCTAGGGTTGACCCTAAACCTGACCTTGACCCTAACCCTTGACCCTAAGTGACCCTAAACCTGACCTTGACCCTTAGGGTTGACCTTAGGGTTGACCCTAGGGTTGGGTTAGGGTTAGGGTTAGGGTTAGGGTTAGGGTTAGGGTTAGGGTTAGGGAATAGGGGTATATTGAGGTATGACGATTGGCGGATGTGTACATTATTGAGTAATTATTTGGCTGAGGGTTGGCGATAGGGTTGACCCTTTCCTTATATTATTATTATAATATTTGCCTACGCTAGGGTCTGTTATTAGGCTGCCGGAACTTCTTTAAACCGGCAACGCTTTTACCAAAGCCGGCAACAGTTTTACATGATTAATCTCCCTTGTTTTTTATTTTATATTTTCCGCCTCATAGCCTACTTTGAACCTGTGTAGATAGAGTATGCCTGGGCGTACGGAAAAGATGTTGACATGTATGTGTAGATGGTAGTCCGGACTACAAATTCGTGTATAGAGACTTCGACTCACGCACCTGTTCTACTGGCAGAAAGAGTTCAAAAGTGGAGTAATGACTGTTTCAATGCAGACATGAAAATCTTCTAAGTAATTTTGACAATGTGATGCCCTTGTTCAATATTCAATGCGTAATAGGTCAAGAACGCCTCGGTGTACCAAGTGATGTTTACATGTATGTGTAGACCAGAGTCCGGACTTCAAGTTCTTTCATACAGAGTACCATTCACGTGCCTCTTTTTCTGGTTGTAAGAGCTCTAATTTAGCATGATCGCTGTTATCTACTTAAGATAGAATTTTCTAAGTTATTTTGTTGATTAATGGTCCTTGTCCAATTTCGATGTTTAATAACTCCATCATTTTCTATGCGATTTTAAGTCTGTAAAAAGTATGTTGTATGCCGGAGTTCAGACTACAAATTTTATAATTCACACTATGACTCACATGCCCCTTCTTCTAGTTATAAGAGCTCAAAGTTAGCATGATGGCTATTTTTTACTGAACATGCAAATATTCTAAGTTATTTTGATAACCCTTCCCTCAATCCTCAATCCTTAACCCAACATTCAACCCTCATACCAACCCTCATACCAACCCTCAACCCTCCAACCCAACCCTCAACCCTCAACCCAACCCTCAGATACCAGCTTGGTACGGCGGTCAAGTCTGAAGAATAACAAAGTGGAATAAGTCTGCGGATAAATATTTAGTATGAGAAACTCTCTTCTATTATTTTTCAGACTTAGGCACTGTACCAAGCCTGTATCTGATACTTTGTACTTAGCCGCAGACTTATATCAACTTATTATTCTTAAGACTTGGCGCTGTACCAAGCCGGTATCCACTACCATGTATTTAGCTGCAGACTTATATCACCAGTTCATTCTTCAGACTTGGCCGCTGTACCAAGCTGGTATCTGATACCATGTATTTAGCCGCAGACTTATACCACTTAATTTTTCTTCAAAATTGGGTGCTGTATGAAACCAGTATCTGATACCAAGTATTGAAACGCAAACATATAATATGTCAGACTTGACCGCTGTACCAAGCCGGTATCTGATTCCAAGTATTTTTGCGCAGACTTATATCACCTTATTATTCTTCAGACTTAGCCGTTGTACCAAGCCGGTATCTGATACGATGTATTTAGTCGCAGACTTTAATCACCGTATTATTCTTCAGACTTAGGCACTGTACCAAGCCGGTATCTGATACCTTGTATTTAGTCGCAGACTTATATCGCCTTATTATTCTACAGACTTGGCCGCTGTACTAAGCCGGTATCTGATACCATATATTTTGCCGCTGACTTATACTACCTAATTATTGTCACAGACTTTAATCACCATATTATTCTTCAGACTTGGGCACTGTACCAAGCCGGTATCTGATACCATGTATTTAGTCGCAGACTTATATCCACTTATTATTCTACAGACTTGGCCGCTGTACCAAACCGGTATCTGATACAATATATTTAGCCACTGACTTATACTATCTAATTATCCTTCAGACTTGGGCACCGTATGGATCCAGAATCTGATTCCAAGTATTGAAACGCACACATATTATATGTCAGACTTGACCGCTGTACCAAGCCGGTATCTGATTCCAAGTATTTTTTCGCAGACTTATATCACCTTATTATTCTTCAGACTTAGCCGTTGTACCAAGCCGGTATCTGATATGATGTATTTAGTCGCAGACTTTAATCACCGTATTATTCTTCAGACTTCGGCACTGTAGCAAGCCAGTATCTGATACCTTGTATTTAGTCGCAGACTTATATCGCCTTATTATTCTACAGACTTGGCCGCTGTTCCAAGCTGGTATCTGATACCATATATTTAGCCGCTCACGTATACTACCTAATTATTCTTCACACTTGGGCATGGTATGAATCTGGTATCTGATACCAAGTATTGAAACACATACATATTATATGTCAGACTTGACCACTGTATATCTGATACCATGTATTTAGTCACAGACTTATATCACCTTATCATTCTTCTGACTTGGCCGCTGTTCCAATGCGGTATCTGATACCAAGTATTTAGGCGAAGACTTATACCATCTTATCTTTCTTCAGACTTGTTCGTTGTACTAATATGGTATCGGATACCAAGTATGTAGTTGTATTTAGTATCTACTGAACATAGAATTTTCTAAGTTATTTTGTTGATTAATGGTCCTTGTCCAACTTCGATGTTTAATAACTCCTTCAGTTTCTATGCGATTTTAAGTCTGTAAGAAGTATGTTGTAGGCCAGAGTCCAGACTACAAATTTTATAAATTCAGACTATGACTCACATGCCCCTTCTTCTAGTTATAAGAGCTCAAAGTTAGCATGAAGGCGATTTTTTAATGAACATGCAAATATTCTAAGTTATTTTGATTACCCTCACCTTGAGGGTTGACCCTAGGGTTGACCCTAAACCTGACCTTGACCCTAACCCTTGACCCTAAGTGACCCTAAACCTGACCTTGACCCTTAGGGTTGACCTTAGGGTTGACCCTAGGGTTGGGTTAGGGTTAGGGTTAGGGTTAGGGTTAGGGTTAGGGAATAGGGGTATATTGAGGTATGACGATTGGCGGATGTGTACATTATTGAGTAATTATTTGGCTGAGGGTTGGCGATAGGGTTGACCCTTTCCTTATATTATTATTATAATATTTGCCTACGCTAGGGTCTGTTATTAGGCTGCCGGAACTTCTTTAAACCGGCAACGCTTTTACCAAAGCCGGCAACAGTTTTACATGATTAATCTCCCTTGTTTTTTATTTTATATTTTCCGCCTCATAGCCTACTTTGAACCTGTGTAGATAGAGTATGCCTGGGCGTACGGAAAAGATGTTGACATGTATGTGTAGATGGTAGTCCGGACTACAAATTCGTGTATAGAGACTTCGACTCACGCACCTGTTCTACTGGCAGAAAGAGTTCAAAAGTGGAGTAATGACTGTTTCAATGCAGACATGAAAATCTTCTAAGTAATTTTGACAATGTGATGCCCTTGTTCAATATTCAATGCGTAATAGGTCAAGAACGCCTCGGTGTACCAAGTGATGTTTACATGTATGTGTAGACCAGAGTCCGGACTTCAAGTTCTTTCATACAGAGTACCATTCACGTGCCTCTTTTTCTGGTTGTAAGAGCTCTAATTTAGCATGATCGCTGTTATCTACTTAAGATAGAATTTTCTAAGTTATTTTGTTGATTAATGGTCCTTGTCCAATTTCGATGTTTAATAACTCCATCATTTTCTATGCGATTTTAAGTCTGTAAAAAGTATGTTGTATGCCGGAGTTCAGACTACAAATTTTATAATTCACACTATGACTCACATGCCCCTTCTTCTAGTTATAAGAGCTCAAAGTTAGCATGATGGCTATTTTTTACTGAACATGCAAATATTCTAAGTTATTTTGATAACCCTTCCCTCAATCCTCAATCCTTAACCCAACATTCAACCCTCATACCAACCCTCATACCAACCCTCAACCCTCCAACCCAACCCTCAACCCTCAACCCAACCCTCAGATACCAGCTTGGTACGGCGGTCAAGTCTGAAGAATAACAAAGTGGAATAAGTCTGCGGATAAATATTTAGTATGAGAAACTCTCTTCTATTATTTTTCAGACTTAGGCACTGTACCAAGCCTGTATCTGATACTTTGTACTTAGCCGCAGACTTATATCAACTTATTATTCTTAAGACTTGGCGCTGTACCAAGCCGGTATCCACTACCATGTATTTAGCTGCAGACTTATATCACCAGTTCATTCTTCAGACTTGGCCGCTGTACCAAGCTGGTATCTGATACCATGTATTTAGCCGCAGACTTATACCACTTAATTTTTCTTCAAAATTGGGTGCTGTATGAAACCAGTATCTGATACCAAGTATTGAAACGCAAACATATAATATGTCAGACTTGACCGCTGTACCAAGCCGGTATCTGATTCCAAGTATTTTTGCGCAGACTTATATCACCTTATTATTCTTCAGACTTAGCCATTGTACCAAGCCGGTATCTGATACGATGTATTTAGTCGCAGACTTTAATCACCGTATTATTCTTCAGACTTAGGCACTGTACCAAGCCGGTATCTGATACCTTGTATTTAGTCGCAGACTTATATCGCCTTATTATTCTACAGACTTGGCCGCTGTACTAAGCCGGTATCTGATACCATATATTTTGCCGCTGACTTATACTACCTAATTATTGTCACAGACTTTAATCACCATATTATTCTTCAGACTTGGGCACTGTACCAAGCCGGTATCTGATACCATGTATTTAGTCGCAGACTTATATCCACTTATTATTCTACAGACTTGGCCGCTGTACCAAACCGGTATCTGATACAATATATTTAGCCACTGACTTATACTATCTAATTATCCTTCAGACTTGGGCACCGTATGGATCCAGAATCTGATTCCAAGTATTGAAACGCACACATATTATATGTCAGACTTGACCGCTGTACCAAGCCGGTATCTGATTCCAAGTATTTTTTCGCAGACTTATATCACCTTATTATTCTTCAGACTTAGCCGTTGTACCAAGCCGGTATCTGATATGATGTATTTAGTCGCAGACTTTAATCACCGTATTATTCTTCAGACTTCGGCACTGTAGCAAGCCAGTATCTGATACCTTGTATTTAGTCGCAGACTTATATCGCCTTATTATTCTACAGACTTGGCCGCTGTTCCAAGCTGGTATCTGATACCATATATTTAGCCGCTCACGTATACTACCTAATTATTCTTCACACTTGGGCATGGTATGAATCTGGTATCTGATACCAAGTATTGAAACACATACATATTATATGTCAGACTTGACCACTGTATATCTGATACCATGTATTTAGTCACAGACTTATATCACCTTATCATTCTTCTGACTTGGCCGCTGTTCCAATGCGGTATCTGATACCAAGTATTTAGGCGAAGACTTATACCATCTTATCTTTCTTCAGACTTGTTCGTTGTACTAATATGGTATCGGATACCAAGTATGTAGTTGTATTTAGTATCTACTGAACATAGAATTTTCTAAGTTATTTTGTTGATTAATGGTCCTTGTCCAACTTCGATGTTTAATAACTCCTTCAGTTTCTATGCGATTTTAAGTCTGTAAGAAGTATGTTGTAGGCCAGAGTCCAGACTACAAATTTTATAAATTCAGACTATGACTCACATGCCCCTTCTTCTAGTTATAAGAGCTCAAAGTTAGCATGAAGGCGATTTTTTAATGAACATGCAAATATTCTAAGTTATTTTGATTACCCTCACCTTGAGGGTTGACCCTAGGGTTGACCCTAAACCTGACCTTGACCCTAACCCTTGACCCTAAGTGACCCTAAACCTGACCTTGACCCTTAGGGTTGACCTTAGGGTTGACCCTAGGGTTGGGTTAGGGTTAGGGTTAGGGTTAGGGTTAGGGTTAGGGTTAGGGTTAGGGAATAGGGGTATATTGAGGTATGACGATTGGCGGATGTGTACATTATTGAGTAATTATTTGGCTGAGGGTTGGCGATAGGGTTGACCCTTTCCTTATATTATTATTATAATATTTGCCTACGCTAGGGTCTGTTATTAGGCTGCCGGAACTTCTTTAAACCGGCAACGCTTTTACCAAAGCCGGCAACAGTTTTACATGATTAATCTCCCTTGTTTTTTATTTTATATTTTCCGCCTCATAGCCTACTTTGAACCTGTGTAGATAGAGTATGCCTGGGCGTACGGAAAAGATGTTGACATGTATGTGTAGATGGTAGTCCGGACTACAAATTCGTGTATAGAGACTTCGACTCACGCACCTGTTCTACTGGCAGAAAGAGTTCAAAAGTGGAGTAATGACTGTTTCAATGCAGACATGAAAATCTTCTAAGTAATTTTGACAATGTGATGCCCTTGTTCAATATTCAATGCGTAATAGGTCAAGAACGCCTCGGTGTACCAAGTGATGTTTACATGTATGTGTAGACCAGAGTCCGGACTTCAAGTTCTTTCATACAGAGTACCATTCACGTGCCTCTTTTTCTGGTTGTAAGAGCTCTAATTTAGCATGATCGCTGTTATCTACTTAAGATAGAATTTTCTAAGTTATTTTGTTGATTAATGGTCCTTGTCCAATTTCGATGTTTAATAACTCCATCATTTTCTATGCGATTTTAAGTCTGTAAAAAGTATGTTGTATGCCGGAGTTCAGACTACAAATTTTATAATTCACACTATGACTCACATGCCCCTTCTTCTAGTTATAAGAGCTCAAAGTTAGCATGATGGCTATTTTTTACTGAACATGCAAATATTCTAAGTTATTTTGATAACCCTTCCCTCAATCCTCAATCCTTAACCCAACATTCAACCCTCATACCAACCCTCATACCAACCCTCAACCCTCCAACCCAACCCTCAACCCTCAACCCAACCCTCAGATACCAGCTTGGTACGGCGGTCAAGTCTGAAGAATAACAAAGTGGAATAAGTCTGCGGATAAATATTTAGTATGAGAAACTCTCTTCTATTATTTTTCAGACTTAGGCACTGTACCAAGCCTGTATCTGATACTTTGTACTTAGCCGCAGACTTATATCAACTTATTATTCTTAAGACTTGGCGCTGTACCAAGCCGGTATCCACTACCATGTATTTAGCTGCAGACTTATATCACCAGTTCATTCTTCAGACTTGGCCGCTGTACCAAGCTGGTATCTGATACCATGTATTTAGCCGCAGACTTATACCACTTAATTTTTCTTCAAAATTGGGTGCTGTATGAAACCAGTATCTGATACCAAGTATTGAAACGCAAACATATAATATGTCAGACTTGACCGCTGTACCAAGCCGGTATCTGATTCCAAGTATTTTTGCGCAGACTTATATCACCTTATTATTCTTCAGACTTAGCCGTTGTACCAAGCCGGTATCTGATACGATGTATTTAGTCGCAGACTTTAATCACCGTATTATTCTTCAGACTTAGGCACTGTACCAAGCCGGTATCTGATACCTTGTATTTAGTCGCAGACTTATATCGCCTTATTATTCTACAGACTTGGCCGCTGTACTAAGCCGGTATCTGATACCATATATTTTGCCGCTGACTTATACTACCTAATTATTGTCACAGACTTTAATCACCATATTATTCTTCAGACTTGGGCACTGTACCAAGCCGGTATCTGATACCATGTATTTAGTCGCAGACTTATATCCACTTATTATTCTACAGACTTGGCCGCTGTACCAAACCGGTATCTGATACAATATATTTAGCCACTGACTTATACTATCTAATTATCCTTCAGACTTGGGCACCGTATGGATCCAGAATCTGATTCCAAGTATTGAAACGCACACATATTATATGTCAGACTTGACCGCTGTACCAAGCCGGTATCTGATTCCAAGTATTTTTTCGCAGACTTATATCACCTTATTATTCTTCAGACTTAGCCGTTGTACCAAGCCGGTATCTGATATGATGTATTTAGTCGCAGACTTTAATCACCGTATTATTCTTCAGACTTCGGCACTGTAGCAAGCCAGTATCTGATACCTTGTATTTAGTCGCAGACTTATATCGCCTTATTATTCTACAGACTTGGCCGCTGTTCCAAGCTGGTATCTGATACCATATATTTAGCCGCTCACGTATACTACCTAATTATTCTTCACACTTGGGCATGGTATGAATCTGGTATCTGATACCAAGTATTGAAACACATACATATTATATGTCAGACTTGACCACTGTATATCTGATACCATGTATTTAGTCACAGACTTATATCACCTTATCATTCTTCTGACTTGGCCGCTGTTCCAATGCGGTATCTGATACCAAGTATTTAGGCGAAGACTTATACCATCTTATCTTTCTTCAGACTTGTTCGTTGTACTAATATGGTATCGGATACCAAGTATGTAGTTGTATTTAGTATCTACTGAACATAGAATTTTCTAAGTTATTTTGTTGATTAATGGTCCTTGTCCAACTTCGATGTTTAATAACTCCTTCAGTTTCTATGCGATTTTAAGTCTGTAAGAAGTATGTTGTAGGCCAGAGTCCAGACTACAAATTTTATAAATTCAGACTATGACTCACA
>CAUZLF010000529.1:0-19000 GCA_963580285.1 Lucinisca nassula | reverse complement strand
ACTTTCGTTGCGGTTTCATTTGTTTTATGTTCTGTGCTATTATAATTCGATATGTTTTCATTTTAGCACTTATGTGTGTCTAAATTATTTAGTTCAGTAAAGGTAACTGAGTTACCACCTGCTTGGGAAAGAACTGCTTACTCGGCTTGTCCTCTGTGGTTTTATATTTTGTTAAGATGTTGTTGTGTTAGTCGATCTTTCCCTTTGATGTTCGGGATAGGCTTTGGGTTCTGATTCAATCAGTTCCTGAGCTACTTTTACTCATTAATTTTTATGTTGTGAGAATGTGTTCATTGTTCTTAGAGGATACACAATTTATACTTTATTGCCTTTGGACTGAAGAATTTTTGGAATTTTAATACTGTATATATTGATATATCTGTTGCACTAGACAGATTTTTTTTTTTTTTTTTTTTGGGTTTGGGTTTTACGGCCCTTTCAAGATTATTTCACTCATATCGAGCCGATCGTTAATCAGAGGTGGGCGAAAACCGGAGTACCCGGAGAAAAACCACCTGACCTTCCGTTGCAGAACTTGGCGTCTCACACGTGGCCCGAGCGAGGCTCGAACCTACGGCGGTGAGAGACCTAATGACTAAGAGTCAGCGCTCTTATCCACTAGGCCACGGAGGCCCGTCTACACTAGACAGATAGATAGATAGATAGATAGATAGATAGATAGATAGATAGATAGATAGATAGATAGATACATACATAGATACATAGATACATAGATAGACGGACAGACACATATATGGCTATACTTTCGACTTTGTTTATTGTATATACTGAACTATAAAGATAGATAGATAGATAGATAGATAGATAGATAGATAGATAGATAGATAGATAGATAGATAGATAGATAGATAGATAGATAGATAGATAGATAGATAGATAGATCAGGCTTGGCTTTAGGCTTAATGTATATTTTTCATGATGAAACATATAAGCATATGTTGATAGACAACACATAACTCTATCGATTTGCAGAAAGACAGATAGATAGACAGATATATAAATAGATAGATCAGGCTTGACATTCGTCTTAATGTTTATTTGTTCTCGATGAAAGATAGATAGGATCTGTTGGGAGACAACACAAGATAGATAGATAGATAGATAGATAGATAGATAGATAGATAGATAGATAGATAGATAGATAGATAGATAGATAGATCAGGCTTGACTTTCGACTTAATGTTTATTTTTATTGATGAAATATATATAGGATCTGTTGGGAGACAAAACAAAACTCGGTAGGATTGATTTTCGACTTAATGTTTATCTTTTTTCTGATGAAAGATATACAGGATCTGCTTTTTGCAGGTATGTACGTACGTAGGTAGGTATGAAAATATTCAGATATATGGACAGATAGATAGATAGATAGATAGATATATAGATAGATAGATAGATAGATAGATAGATAGATAGATAGATAGATAGATCGATAGATAGATAGTTAGATAGATAGATAGATAGATAGATAGATAGATAGATAGATAGATAGATAGATAGATAGAAAGATAGATAGATAGATAGATAGATAGATAGATAGATAGATAGATAGATAGATAGATAGATAGATAGATAGATAGATAGATAGATAGATAGATAGATAGATAGATAGATAGATAGATAGATAGATAGATCAGGCTTGACTTTCGTTTTAATGTTTATATTTCTTGAAAGATATATAGGATTTGTAAAACTCGATCGATTTGCAGATAGGATGGATTTTCGACTTAATGTCTATCTTTTTTTCTGATGAAAGATATATAGAATCTTGATTTTCGACTTAATGTTTATTTTTCTTGATGAAAGACCTATAGGATCTGTTGGGAGACAACGAACAACTCGGTAGGATTGATTTTCGACTTAATGTTTATCTTTTTCTGATGAAAGATATATAGGATCTGCTCTTTGCAGGTAGATAGGAACGTAGGTAGGTATGACAATATTCGGATAGATAGATAGATATATAGATAGTAGATATATAGACAGATAGATAGATAGATCAGGCTTGACTTTCGTCTTAATGTATATTTTTTCTTGATGAAACATATAAGCATATGTTGATAGACAACACATAGCTCTATGGATTTGAAGATAGATAGATAGATAGATAGATAGATAGATAGATAGATAGATAGATAGATAGATAGATAGATAGATAGATAGATAGATAGATATGAGATAGATAGATAGATCAGGCTTGACTTTCGACTTAATGTATATTTTTTCTTGATTAAAGATATAAACCTATGTTGATAGACAACAGAAAACTCTATGGATATGCAGATAGATAGATAGATAGATAGATAGATAGATAGATAGATCAGGCTTGACTTTCGACTTAATGTTTATTTTTCTTGATGAAAGATATATAGGATCTGTTGGGAGACAACAAAAACTCGGGTAGGATTGATTTTCGACGTAATTTTTAGGATCTGCTCTTTGCAGGTAGATGGGAACTTAGGTAGGTATGAAAATATTCGGATAGATAGATAGATAGATAGATAGATAGATAGATAGATAGATAGATAGATAGATAGATAGATAGATAGATAGATAGATAGATCAGGCTTGACTTTCGACTTAATGTATATTTTTTCTTGATTAAAGATATAAGCATATGTTGATAGACAACACATAGCTCTATCGATTTGAAGAATGATAGATAGATAGATAGATAGATAGATAGATAGATAGATAGATAGATCAGGCTTGACTTTCGACTTAATGTTTATTTTTCTTGATGAAAGATATATAGGATCTGTTGGGAGACACCAAAATCTCGGTAGGATTGATTTTCGACTTAATGTTTATCTTTTTCTGATGAAAGATATATAGGATCTGCTCTTTGCAGGTAGATAGGAACGTAGGTAGGTATGAAAATATTCGGATAGATAGATAGAAAGATAGATAGATAGATAGATAGATAGATAGATAGATTGTTCAGGATTGACTTTCGACATAAATGTATATTTTTCTTGATGAAAGATATAAACCTATGTTGATAGACAACACAAAACTCTATCGATATGCAGATAGATTGATAGATTGATAGATAGATAGATGGATAGATAGATAGATAGATAGATAGATAGAAGATTAGGCTTGAGTTTCGACTTAATGTTTATTTTTATTGATGAAATATATATAGGATCTGTTGGGAGACAAAACAAAACTCGGTAGGATTGATTTTCGACTTAATGTTTATCTTTTTTCTGATGAAAGATATACAGGATCTGCTTTTTGCAGGTATGTACGTACGTAGGTAGGTATGAAAATATTCAGATATATGGACAGATAGATAGATAGATAGATATATAGATAGATAGATAGATAGATAGATAGATAGATAGATAGATAGATAGATAGATAGATAGATCGATAGATAGATAGATAGATAGATAGATAGATAGATAGATAGATAGATCAGGCTTGACTTTCGTTTTAATGTTTATATTTCTTGAAAGATATATAGGATTTGTAAAACTCGATCGATTTGCAGATAGGATGGATTTTCGACTTAATGTCTATCTTTTTTTCTGATGAAAGATATATAGAATCTTGATTTTCGACTTAATGTTTATTTTTCTTGATGAAAGACCTATAGGATCTGTTGGGAGACAACGAACAACTCGGTAGGATTGATTTTCGACTTAATGTTTATCTTTTTCTGATGAAAGATATATAGGATCTGCTCTTTGCAGGTAGATAGGAACGTAGGTAGGTATGGCAATATTCGGATAGATAGATAGATATATAGATAGTAGATATATAGACAGATAGATAGATAGATCAGGCTTGACTTTCGTCTTAATGTATATTTTTTCTTGATGAAACATATAAGCATATGTTGATAGACAACACATAGCTCTATGGATTTGAAGATAGATAGATAGATAGATAGATAGATAGATAGATAGATAGATAGATAGATAGATAGATAGATAGATAGATAGATAGATAGATAGATAGATAGATAGATAGATAGATAGATATGAGATAGATAGATAGATCAGGCTTGACTTTCGACTTAATGTATATTTTTTCTTGATTAAAGATATAAACCTATGTTGATAGACAACAGAAAACTCTATGGATATGCAGATAGATAGATAGATAGATAGATAGATAGATAGATAGATAGATAGATAGATAGATAGATAGATAGATAGATAGATAGATAGATAGATAGATAGATAGATAGATCAGGCTTGACTTTCGACTTAATGTTTATTTTTCTTGATGAAAGATATATAGGATCTGTTGGGAGACAACAAAAACTCGGGTAGGATTGATTTTCGACGTAATGTTTAGGATCTGCTCTTTGCAGGTAGATGGGAACTTAGGTAGGTATGAAAATATTCGGATAGATAGATAGATAGATAGATAGATAGATAGATAGATAGATAGATAGATATATAGATAGATAGATAGATAGATAGATAGATCAGGCTTGACTTTCGACTTAATGTATATTTTTTCTTGATTAAAGATATAAGCATATGTTGATAGACAACACATAGCTCTATCGATTTGAAGAATGATAGATAGATAGATAGATAGATAGATAGATAGATAGATAGATAGATCAGGCTTGACTTTCGACTTAACGTTTATTTTTCTTGATGAAAGATATATAGGATCTGTTGGGAGACACCAAAATCTCGGTAGGATTGATTTTCGACTTAATGTTTATCTTTTTCTGATGAAAGATATATAGGATCTGCTCTTTGCAGGTAGATAGGAACGTAGGTAGGTATGAAAATATTCGGATAGATAGATAGAAAGATAGATAGATAGATAGATAGATAGATAGATTGTTCAGGATTGACTTTCGACATAAATGTATATTTTTCTTGATGAAAGATATAAACCTATGTTGATAGACAACACAAAACTCTATCATTGATAGATAGATAGATAGATAGATAGATAGATAGATAGATAGATAGATAGATAGAAGATTAGGCTTGAGTTTCGATTTAATGTTTATTTTTCTTGAAAGATATATCGGATCTGTAAAACTCGATCGATTTGCAGATAGGATTGATTTTCGACTTAATGTCTATCTTTTTTCTGATGAAAGATATATAGGATCTGCTCTTGGGTAGGTACGTAGGTAGGTATGAAAATATTCAGATAGATAGATAGATATATCAGGCTTGATTTTCGACTTAATGTATATTTTTAGCTCCCCTGAGCCAAGGCCTGCGGGGGAGCTTATAGAATTAGTCTCCAGCGCCCGTCGTCCGTCGTCGTCCGCAAACATTTTCAAAGGACTTCCCCTCTGAAACTACTGGGCCAGTTTCACTTAGATACATAGATAGATGGACAGATATATATGGATATACTTTCGAGTTTGTCTATTGTATATACTGAAAGATAAAGATAGATAGATAGATAGATAGATAGATAGATAGATAGATAGATAGATAGATAGATAGATAGATAGATTGATAGTTCAGTCTTGCCTTCCGACTTAATGTATAATTTTTCCTCATGAAAGATATAAGCCTATGTTGAGACAACACATAACTCTATCGATTTTCAGAAAGATAGATAGATAGATAGATAGATAGATAGATAGATAGATAGATAGATAGATAGATAGATAGATAGATAGATAGATAGATAGATATGAGATAGATAGATAGATCAGGCTTGACTTTCGACTTAATGTATATTTTTTCTTGATTAAAGATATAAACCTATGTTGATAGACAACAGAAAACTCTATGGATATGCAGATAGATAGATAGATAGATAGATAGATAGATAGATAGATAGATAGATAGATAGATCAGGCTTGACTTTCGACTTAATGTTTATTTTTCTTGATGAAAGATATATAGGATCTGTTGGGAGACAACAAAAACTCGGGTAGGATTGATTTTCGACGTAATGTTTAGGATCTGCTCTTTGCAGGTAGATGGGAACTTAGGTGGGTATGAAAATATTCGGATAGATAGATAGATAGATAGATAGATAGATAGATAGATAGATAGATAGATAGATAGATAGATAGATAGATAGATAGATAGATAGATCAGGCTTGACTTTCGACTTAATGTATATTTTTTCTTGATTAAAGATATAAGCATATGTTGATAGACAACACATAGCTCTATCGATTTGAAGAATGATAGATAGATAGATAGATAGATAGATAGATAGATAGATAGATAGATAGATAGATAGATAGATAGATAGATAGATAGATAGATAGATAGATAGATAGATAGATAGATAGATAGATAGATCAGGCTTGACTTTCGACTTAATGTTTATTTTTCTTGATGAAAGATATATAGGATCTGTTGGGAGACACCAAAATCTCGGTAGGATTGATTTTCGACTTAATGTTTATCTTTTTCTGATGAAAGATATATAGGATCTGCTCTTTGCAGGTAGATAGGAACGTAGGTAGGTATGAAAATATTCGGATAGATAGATAGAAAGATAGATAGATAGAAAGATAGATAGATAGATAGATAGATAGATTGTTCAGGATTGACTTTCGACATAAATGTATATTTTTCTTGATGAAAGATATAAACCTATGTTGATAGACAACACAAAACTCTATCGATATGCAGATAGATTGATAGATTGATAGATAGATAGATAGATAGATAGATAGATAGATAGATAGAAGATTAGGCTTGAGTTTCGACTTAATGTTTATTTTTATTGATGAAATATATATAGGATCTGTTGGGAGACAAAACAAAACTCGGTAGGATTGATTTTCGACTTAATGTTTATCTTTTTTCTGATGAAAGATATACAGGATCTGCTTTTTGCAGGTATGTACGTACGTAGGTAGGTATGAAAATATTCAGATATATGGACAGATAGATAGATAGATAGATATATAGATAGATAGATAGATAGATAGATAGATAGATCGATAGTTAGATAGATTGATAGATAGATAGATAGATAGATAGATAGATAGATAGATAGATAGATAGATAGATAGATAGATAGATAGATAGATAGATAGATAGATAGATAGATAGATCAGGCTTGACTTTCGTTTTAATGTTTATATTTCTTGAAAGATATATAGGATTTGTAAAACTCGATCGATTTGCAGATAGGATGGATTTTCGACTTAATGTCTATCTTTTTTTCTGATGAAAGATATATAGAATCTTGATTTTCGACTTAATGTTTATTTTTCTTGATGAAAGACCTATAGGATCTGTTGGGAGACAACGAACAACTCGGTAGGATTGATTTTCGACTTAATGTTTATCTTTTTCTGATGAAAGATATATAGGATCTGCTCTTTGCAGGTAGATAGTAACGTAGGTAGGTATGACAATATTCGGATAGATAGATAGATATATAGATAGTAGATATATAGACAGATAGATAGATAGATCAGGCTTGACTTTCGTCTTAATGTATATTTTTTCTTGATGAAACATATAAGCATATGTTGATAGACAACACATAGCTCTATGGATTTGAAGATAGATAGATAGATAGATAGATAGATAGATAGATAGATAGATAGATAGATAGATAGATAGATAGATAGATAGATAGATCAGGCTTGACTTTCGACTTAATGTATATTTTTTCTTGATTAAAGATATAAACCTATGTTGATAGACAACAGAAAACTCTATGGATATGCAGATAGATAGATAGATAGATAGATAGATAGATAGATAGATAGATAGATAGATAGATAGATAGATAGATAGATAGATAGATAGATAGATAGATAGATAGATAGATCAGGCTTGACTTTCGACTTAATGTTTATTTTTCTTGATGAAAGATATATAGGATCTGTTGGGAGACAACAAAAACTCGGGTAGGATTGATTTTCGACGTAATGTTTAGGATCTGCTCTTTGCAGGTAGATGGGAACTTAGGTAGGTATGAAAATATTCGGATAGATAGATAGATAGATAGATAGATAGATAGATAGATAGATAGATAGATAGATAGATAGATAGATAGATAGATAGATAGATAGATAGATAGATAGATAGATAGATCAGGCTTGACTTTCGACTTAATGTATATTTTTTCTTGATTAAAGATATAAGCATATGTTGATAGACAACACATAGCTCTATCGATTTGAAGAATGATAGATAGATAGATAGATAGATAGATAGATAGATAGATAGATAGATAGATAGATAGATAGATAGATAGATAGATAGATAGATAGATCAGGCTTGACTTTCGACTTAATGTTTATTTTTCTTGATGAAAGATATATAGGATCTGTTGGGAGACACCAAAATCTCGGTAGGATTGATTTTCGACTTAATGTTTATCTTTTTCTGATGAAAGATATATAGGATCTGCTCTTTGCAGGTAGATAGGAACGTAGGTAGGTATGAAAATATTCGGATAGATAGATAGAAAGATAGATAGATAGAAAGATAGATAGATAGATAGATAGATAGATTGTTCAGGATTGACTTTCGACATAAATGTATATTTTTCTTGATGAAAGATATAAACCTATGTTGATAGACAACACAAAACTCTATCGATATGCAGATAGATTGATAGATTGATAGATAGATAGATAGATAGATAGATAGATAGATAGATAGATAGATAGATAGATAGATAGATAGAAGATTAGGCTTGAGTTTCGACTTAATGTTTATTTTTATTGATGAAATATATATAGGATCTGTTGGGAGACAAAACAAAACTCGGTAGGATTGATTTTCGACTTAATGTTTATCTTTTTTCTGATGAAAGATATACAGGATCTGCTTTTTGCAGGTATGTACGTACGTAGGTAGGTATGAAAATATTCAGATATATGGACAGATAGATAGATAGATAGATATATAGATAGATAGATAGATAGATAGATAGATAGATAGATAGATAGATAGATCGATAGTTAGATAGATTGATAGATAGATAGATAGATAGATAGATAGATAGATAGATAGATAGATAGATAGATAGATAGATAGATAGATAGATAGATAGATAGATAGATAGATAGATAGATAGATAGATAGATCAGGCTTGACTTTCGTTTTAATGTTTATATTTCTTGAAAGATATATAGGATTTGTAAAACTCGATCGATTTGCAGATAGGATGGATTTTCGACTTAATGTCTATCTTTTTTTCTGATGAAAGATATATAGAATCTTGATTTTCGACTTAATGTTTATTTTTCTTGATGAAAGACCTATAGGATCTGTTGGGAGACAACGAACAACTCGGTAGGATTGATTTTCGACTTAATGTTTATCTTTTTCTGATGAAAGATATATAGGATCTGCTCTTTGCAGGTAGATAGTAACGTAGGTAGGTATGACAATATTCGGATAGATAGATAGATATATAGATAGTAGATATATAGACAGATAGATAGATAGATCAGGCTTGACTTTCGTCTTAATGTATATTTTTTCTTGATGAAACATATAAGCATATGTTGATAGACAACACATAGCTCTATGGATTTGAAGATAGATAGATAGATAGATAGATAGATAGATAGATAGATAGATAGATAGATAGATAGATAGATAGATAGATAGATAGATAGATAGATAGATCAGGCTTGACTTTCGACTTAATGTATATTTTTTCTTGATTAAAGATATAAACCTATGTTGATAGACAACAGAAAACTCTATGGATATGCAGATAGATAGATAGATAGATAGATAGATAGATAGATAGATAGATAGATAGATAGATAGATAGATAGATAGATAGATAGATAGATAGATAGATAGATAGATCAGGCTTGACTTTCGACTTAATGTTTATTTTTCTTGATGAAAGATATATAGGATCTGTTGGGAGACAACAAAAACTCGGGTAGGATTGATTTTCGACGTAATGTTTAGGATCTGCTCTTTGCAGGTAGATGGGAACTTAGGTAGGTATGAAAATATTCGGATAGATAGATAGATAGATAGATAGATAGATAGATAGATAGATAGATAGATAGATAGATAGATAGATAGATAGATAGATAGATAGATAGATAGATAGATAGATAGATAGATAGATAGATCAGGCTTGACTTTCGACTTAATGTATATTTTTTCTTGATTAAAGATATAAGCATATGTTGATAGACAACACATAGCTCTATCGATTTGAAGAATGATAGATAGATAGATAGATAGATAGATAGATAGATAGATAGATCAGGCTTGACTTTCGACTTAATGTTTATTTTTCTTGATGAAAGATATATAGGATCTGTTGGGAGGCACCAAAATCTCGGTAGGATTGATTTTCGACTTAATGTTTATCTTTTTCTGATGAAAGATATATAGGATCTGCTCTTTGCAGGTAGATAGGAACGTAGGTAGGTATGAAAATATTCGGATAGATAGATAGAAAGATAGATAGATAGATAGATAGATAGATAGATAGATAGATTGTTCAGGATTGACTTTCGACATAAATGTATATTTTTCTTGATGAAAGATATAAACCTATGTTGATAGACAACACAAAACTCTATCGATATGCAGATAGATTGATAGATTGATAGATAGATAGATAGATAGATAGATAGATAGATAGATAGATAGATAGATAGATAGATAGATAGATAGATAGATAGAAGATTAGGCTTGAGTTTCGATTTAATGTTTATTTTTCTTGAAAGATATATCGGATCTGTAAAACTCGATCGATTTGCAGATAGGATTGATTTTCGACTTAATGTCTATCTTTTTTCTGATGAAAGATATATAGGATCTGCTCTTGGGTAGGTACGTAGGTAGGTATGAAAATATTCAGATAGATAGATAGATATATCAGGCTTGATTTTCGACTTAATGTATATTTTTAGCTCCCCTGAGCCAAGGGCTGCGGGGGAGCTTATAGAATTAGTCTCCAGCGCCCGTCGTCCGTCGTCGTCCGCAAACATTTTCAAAGGACTTCCCCTCTGAAACTACTGGGCCAGTTTCACTTAGATACATAGATAGATGGACAGATATATATGGATATACTTTCGAGTTTGTCTATTGTATATACTGAAAGATAAAGATAGATAGATAGATAGATAGATAGATAGATAGATAGATAGATAGATAGATAGATAGATAGATAGATAGATAGATAGATAGATAGATAGATAGATAGAATGATTGATAGTTCAGGCTTAATGTAACTCAGGTAACTAACTGTCCTTTTGGCTTTCCGCTATCGATGTTTCCATTAGAGTCTTATTACTTCATGTTTGTGTTTCTTTCCCTTTGGTGTAACTGATAGGAGCTGTGGGTTAATTGTATCGATTCCTGATCATTGCCTTCACTTCTATTTTGACTTTCGACTTAATGTATATTTTGTCTTGACGAAACATATAAGCATATGTTGATAGACAACACATAACTCTATCGATTTGCAGATAGATAGATAGATAGATAGATAGATAGATAGATAGATAGATAGATAAATGGATAGATAGATAGATAGATAGATAGATAGATAGATAGATAGATAGATAGATAGATAGATAGATAGATAGATAGATAGATAGATAGATAGATAGATAGATAGATAGATAGATAGATAGATAGATAGATCAGGCTTGACTTTCGACTTAATGTTTATTTTTTCTTGATGAAAGATATATAGGATCTGTTGGGAGACAACACAAAACTCGGTAGGATTGTTTTTCGACTTAATGTCTATCTTTTTTCTGATGAAAGATATATAGGATCTGCTCTTTGCAGGTAGGTAGGTACGTAGGTAGGTATGACAATATTCGGATAGATAGATAGATAGATAGATAGATAGATAGATAGATAGATAGATAGATAGATAGATAGATAGATAGATAGATAGATAGATAGATAGATAGATAGATTGATAGTTCAGTCTTGCCTTCCGACTTAATGTATAATTTTTCTTCATGAAAGATATAAGCCTATGTTGAGACAATACATAACTCTATCGATTTTCAGAAAGATAGATAGATAGATAGATAGATAGATAGATATATATATATAGATAGATAGATAGATAGATAGATAGATAGATAGATAGATAGATAGATAGATAGATAGGCTTGACTTTCGACTTAATGTTGAAAGATATATAGGATCTGTTAGGAGACAACACAAAGCTCGATTCATTTGCAGATAGGATTTATTTTCGACTTAATGTTTATCTTTTTTCTGATGAAAGATATATAGGATCTGCTCTTTGCTGATAGGTAGGTACGTAGGTATGAAAATATTCAAATAGATAGATAGATAGATAGATCAGGCCTGAATTTCGATTTAATGTTTATTTTTTCTTGGTGAAAGATATATAGGATCTTTAAACCTCGATCGATTTGCAGATACAATTTATTTTCGACTTAATGTCTATCTTTTTGCTGATGAAAGATATATAGGATCAGCTCTTAGGTAGATATGTATGTAGGTATCAAAATATTCAGATAGATAGATAGATAGATAGTTAGATAGATAGATAGATAGATAGATAGATAGATAGATAGATAGATAGATAGATAGATAGATAGATAGATAGATAGATAGATAGATAGATAGATAGATAGATAAATAGTTCAGGCTTGACTTTAGACTTAATGCATATTTTTTCTTGATGAAAGATATAAGCCTATGTTGATAGACAACACAAAACTCTATCGATTTGCAGGTAGATAGATAGATAGATAGATAAATAGATAGATAGATCAGGCTTGACGTTCGACTTTCGACCTAATGTTGAAAGATTAACAGGATCTGTTAAAAGACAACATAAAACTCGATACATTTGCAGATAGGATTGAACTCGACTTAATAATTATCTTTTTTTCTGATAGATAGATAGTTAGATAGATAGATAGATAGATAGATAGATAGATAGATAGATAGATTGATTTGGCTTGATTTTCGACATAATAGATAGATAGATAGATAGATAGATAGATAGATTTATTAATAAATCAGGCTTGACTATCGATTTAATGTTTTCCTAATAAAAGATATATATATATTGTTCATGGGTAGGTTGGTAGGTAGGTATGAAAATAGATAGATAGATAGACAGATAGATAGATAGATAGATAGATAGATAGATAGATAGATAGATAGATAGATAGATAGATAGATAGATAGATAGATAGATAGATAGATAGATAGATCTTTCAAGTGTCCATTTGAAATATTTAATTAAATTTCAGCATAGTTTCCTATTGGTTTTCTTCACCACATTTTAACATGGTTACTGAAGCGGCTTTAGCAGCCTAAACTTTGTAGTCTGTCCCACTTCAGGTTTTTAGAATGTGTGCATTGTTCATAGGATACTCTTTTTTATTCTTTATTGATAGATAGATTGATAGATAGATAAATGGATAGATAGTTCAGGCTTGACTTTCGACTTAATGCATATTTTTTCTTGATGAAAGATATAAGCCTATGTTGATAGACAACACAAAACTCTATCGATTTGCAGGTAGATAGATAGATAGATAGATAAATAGATAGATAGATCAGGCTTGACTTTCGACTTAATGTTGAAAGATTAACAGGATCTGTTAAAAGACAACATAAAACTCGATTCATTTGCAGATAGGATTGAATTCGACTTAATAATTATCTTTTTTTCTGATGAAAGATATATAGGATCTGTTCTTTGCAGATAGGTAGGTACGTAGGTCGGTATGGAAATATTCAGATAGATAGATAGATAAGACAGATAGATAGATAGATAGATATATAGATAAGATAGATAAATAGATAATTCAGGCTTGACTTTCGCTTTAATATATAATTTTCCTGATAAAAGATATATAGGATCTGTTTTTCATAGGTAGGTTGGTAGGTAGCTATTAAAATGGTTAGATAAATAGACAGATAGTTCAGGCTTGACTTCGACTTAATGTATATTTTTCTTGATGAAAGATATAAACTTATGTTGATAGACAACACAAAACTCTATCGATTTGCAGATAGATAGATAGATAGATAGATAGATAGATAGATAGATAGATAGATAGATAGATAGATAGATAGATAGATAGATAGAAGATCAGGCTTGAGTTTCGATTTAATGTTTATTTTTCTTGAAAGATATATAGGATCTGTAAAACTCGATCGATTTGCAGATAGGATTGATTTTCTACTTAATGTCTATCTTCTTTTCTGATGAAAAATATATAGGAACTGCTCTTGGGTAGGTACGTAAGTAGGTATGAAAATATTCAGATAGATAGATAGATAGATAGATAGATAGATAGATAGATAGATAGATAGATAGATAGATAGATAGATAGATAGATAGATAGATAGATAGATTTTCGACTTTATGTATATTTGTCTTGATGAAATAATTTAGTATCTGTTGATAGACAACACAAAACTCGATCGATTTGCAGATAGAGAGATAGAGAGATAGATAGATAGATAGATAGATAGATAGATAGATAGATAGATAGATACATACATACATACATAGATAGATAGAAAGATAGATAGATAGATAGATAGATACATAGATAGATAGATACATAGACAGATAGATAGAAAGACGGAGAGACTGTCGACTTAATGTCTATTTTATTAACTGAAAGATATACAGATTATAGGTAGATATATAGATAACTATATAGATCATGCTTGAATTTCGACTTAATGTATATTTTTCTTGATGAAAGATATAAAGCATCTAGTTATAGACAACACAAAACTCTATCGATTTGGATATAGATAGATAGACAGGTAGATAGGTAGATAGGTATATGATAGTGCAGATTTTATACTCCGTTTTTGTCTTTTGAGAACTTTATGCATGTTCTGAGAACTAACAAATTTATGGTTTATGTCTATTTTTTTCTAAAAGTAAGATTGACTTGTTGAAAATAATGTATTTTAGCAGGTTTCGAGTCTATTTTAGGCTTATTTTGCTTTCTGTATGTCTTGCTGCTTGCTAAGTCATACACATCATACGTTTTCTTTCAAACCTTTTGGAGTTTAGCCACATTGATGAAGTTTAAATAACAGAAAAAGCCTCTGTGGCACTATATTTTGTATACCAAGTCTGGTCAAAACCGGTTTAAACCCCCCAGTATTTTGTTACTGACAGTCCCAAGGCGGTACTTTCGTTGCGGTTTCATTTGTTTTATGGTCTGCGCTATTATATTTCGATATGTTTTCATTTTAGCACTTATGTGTGTCTAAATTATTTAGTTCAGTAAAGGTAACTGAGTTACCACCTGCTTGGGAAAGAGCTGCTAACTCGGCTTGTCCTCTGTGGTTTTATTCTTTGTTAAGATGTTGTTGTGTTAGTCGATCTTTCCCTTTGATGTTTGGGATAGGCTTTATGTTCTGATTCAATCAGTTCCTGAGCTACTTTTACTCATTAATTTTTATGTTGTGAGAATGTGTTCATTGTTTTTAGAGGATACACAATTTATTCGTTATTGCCTTTGGACTGAAGAATTTTTGGAATTTTAATATTATATATATTGATATATCTGTTGCACAAGATACATAGATAGATAGATAGATAGATAGATAGATAGATAGATAGATAGATAGATAGATAGATAGATAGATAGATATACAGGCCAGACACATATATGACTATACTTTCGATTTTGTTTATTGTATATACTGAAAGATAAAGATAGATAGATAGATAGATAGATAGATAGATATAGATAGATAGATAGATAGATAGATAGATAGATATAGATAGATAGATAGATAGATAGATAGATAGATAGATAGATAGATAGATAAGATGATAGATAGATAGATAGATAGATAGATAGATAGATAGATAGATAGATAGATAGATAGATAGATAGATAGATAGATCAGGCTTGTCTTTAGGCTTAATGTATATTTTGTCATGATGAAACATATAAGCTTATGTTGATAGACAACACATAACTCTATCGATTTGCAGAAAGATAGATAGATAGAAAGATAGATAGATAGATAGATAGATAGATCAGGCTTGACATTCGTCTCAATGTTTATTTTTTCTCGATGAAAGATAAAAAGGATCTGTTGGGAGACAACACAAGATAGATAGATAGATAGATAGATAGATAGATAGATAGATAAATAGATAGATAGATAGATAGATAGATAGATAGATAGATAGATAGATAGATAGATAGATAGATCAGGCTTGACTTTCGACTTAATGTTTATTTTTCTTGATGAAAGATATATAGGATCTATTGGGAGACAAAACAAAACTCGGTAGGATTGATTTTCGACTTAATGTTTAACATTCGTCTTTATGTTTATTTGTTCTCGATGAAAGATAGATAGGATCTGTTGGGAGACAACACAAGATAGATAGATAGATAGATAGATAGATAGATAGATAGATAGATAGATAGATAGATAGATAGATAGATAGATAGGCAGATAGATAGGCAGATAGATCAGGCTTGACTTTCGACTTAATGTTTATTTTGTTTTGATGAAAAATATATAGGATCTGTAATATTTGATCGAATTGCAGATAGGATTGATTTTCGACTTAATGTCTATCTTTTTTCTGATGAAAGATTTATAGGATCTGCTCTTTCAAGTAGGTAGGTACGTAGGTAGGTATGAAAATATTCAGATAGATAGATAGATAGATAGATAGATAGATAGATAGATAGATAGATAGATCAGGCTTGGCTTTCGACTTAATGTTTATTTTTCTTGATGAAAGATATATAGGATCTGTTGGGAGACAACAAAAAACTCGGTAGGATTGATTTTCGACTTAATGTTTATCTTTTTTCTGATAAAAGATATATAGGATCTGCTCTTTGCAGGTAGATAGGTACGTAGGTAGGTATGACAATATTCGGATAGATAGATAGATAGATAGATAGATAGATAGATAGATAGATAGATAGATAGATAGATAGATAGATAGATAGATAGATAGATAGATAGATAGATAGATAGATAGATCAGGCTTGACTTTCGACTTAATGTTTATTTTTCTTGATGAAAGATATATAGGATCTTTTGGGAGACAAAAAAAAACTCGGTAGGATTGATTTTCGACTTAATGTGTATTTTTTTTCTGATGAAAGATATATAGGATCTGCTTTTTGCAGGTATGTAGGTACGTAGGTAGTTATGAAAATATTCAGATATATGGACAGATAGATAGATAGATAGATAGAGAGATAGATAGATAGATAGAAAGATAAATAGATAGATAGATAGATAGTTAGATACATAGATAGATAGATAGATAGATAGATAGATGGATAGATAGATAGATAGATAGATAGATAGATAGATAGATAGATAGATAGATAGATAGATAGATAGATAGATAGATAGATAGATAGATAGATAGATCAGGCTTGACTTTCGTTTTAATGTTTATATTTCTTGAAAGATATATAGGATTTGTAAAACTCGATCGATTTGCAGATAGGATGGATTTTCGACTTAATGTCTATCTTTTTTTCTGATGAAAGATATATAGAATCTTGATTTTTCGACTTAATGTTTATTTTTCTTGATGAAAGACCTATAGGATCTGTTGGGAGACAACGAACAACTCGGTAGGATTGATTTTCGACTTAATGTTTATCTTTTTCTGATGAAAGATATATAGGATCTGCTTTTGCAGGTAGATAGGAACGTAGGTAGGTATGACAATATTCGGATAGATAGATAGATATATAGATAGGTAGATATATATACAGATAGATAGATAGATCAGGCTTGACTTTCGTCTTAATGTATATTTTTTCTTGATGAAACATATAAGCATATGTTGATAGACAACACATAGCTCTATGGATTTGAAGATAGATAGATAGATAGATAGATAGATAGATAGATAGATAGATAGATAGGAAGATAGATAGATAGATAGATAGATAGATAGATAGATAGATAGATAGATAGATAGATAGATAGATAGATAGATAGATAGATAGATAGATAGATAGATATGAGATAGATAGATAGATCAGGCCTGACTTTCGACTTAATGTATATTTTTTCTTGATTAAAGATATAAGCATATGTTGATAGACAACACATAGCTCTATCGATTTGAAGAATGATAGATAGATAGATAGATAGATAGATAGATAGATAGATAGATAGATAGATAGATAGATAGATAGATAGATAGATAGATCAGGCTTGACTTTCGACTTAATGTTTATTTTTCTTGATGAAAGATATATAGGATCTGTTGGGAGACACCAAAATCTCGGTTGGATTGATTTTCGACTTAATGTTTATCTTTTTCTGATGAAAGATATATAGGATCTGCTCTTTTCAGGTAGATAGGAACGTAGGTAGGTATGAAAATATTCGGATAGATAGATAGATAGAAAGATAGAAAGATAGATAGATAGATAGATAGATAGATAGATAGATAGATAGATAGATAGAAAGATAGATAGATAGATCAGGCTTGACTTTCGTCTTAATGCATATTTTTCTTGATGAAAGACATAAGCATATGTTGATAGACAACACATAGCTCTATCGATTAGAAGAATGATAGATAGATAGATAGATAGATAGATAGATAGATAGATAGATAGATAGATAGATAGATAGGTAGATAGATAGATAGATAGATAGATAGATAGATAGATAGATAGATAGATAGATAGTTCAGGATTGACTTTCGACATAAATGTATATTTTTTCTTGATGAAAGATATAAACCTATGTTGGTAGACAACACAAAACTCTATCGATATGCAAATAGATTGATAGATTGATAGATAGATAGATAGATAGATAGATAGATAGATAGATAGATAGATAGATAGATAGATAGATAGATAGATAGATAGATAGATAGATAGATAGATAGATAGATTAGGCTTGAGTTTCGATTTAATGTTTATTTTTCTTGAAAGATATATAGGATCTGTAAAACTCGATCGATTTGCAGATAGGATTGATTTTCGACTTAATGTCTATCTTTTTTCTGATGAAAGATATATAGGATCTGCTCTTGGGTAGGTACGTAGGTAGGTATGAAAATATTCAGA
>CAUZLF010000528.1:148240-184534 GCA_963580285.1 Lucinisca nassula | reverse complement strand
ATAGTACTGGCCCTAAATGACTGAATTGGTGGACATGGGCCGTAAACTTAAGAACCCACCCCCAATCCCCAAATTTTCCTAAAATGACTGGGCCTTTGAGATATTCATTATCTCCCCTTTGCTACTGATCAGAGTCTAAAGTGGACACCCTCTGCAGGTAAGAAAAAGGGAGAGAACAAACCAATTAAGTCAGTTGTGTCATTTCTTATCAGATAACTGAATTAGATAAAGATACTGACAGGCTCTAAAACAATCAAAATCATAAGGTTTCTACTGAAGCTGAATTTCGACCAAAACAGAGTCTACAGGTTATGACAAAACAGCAACTATGCATACCAGAAACTGCAAAAAAGGGTATTTCATTTCTGAATGTGTTTGAGAAAGGTTCTACTGTGTTTTTGTTACAGTCAAAGCACTATTTTCTGAGTCTGGGGCATACTACAAGGTAAGAACTGAGCCCCAGACTAAAAAATCTCAATAAAAGAATCAGGGAGGAGTGTAACATTGCACTAGCCTTGTCATTCTCCACTATATAAAATGGAGTCAGCACAAGAAAACACTTTCTGGCTGCAAGAAACTACACTTACTTGGATAAGAAGAACTTCTTAACTTGCACATGTGCTGTCATCAGCAACTAGCAGCTAGACCTGGTGAGTATTCTGAGATTACTAGCTACAGACTGGAAAAGAGAAAGAATCCTATCAGAATAATGTGTCCAAAGTACATTCTTGGACACACAGAAGGTCTTACAGTGCTGAAAAGGACATTGTTGTTAATATTAAGGACCTGGATAGGCTTTTGGGACATTTGCACAGCACAAATTCGAGATCTGTTTATGAGACAACCTTTGCATCTATAGTGGTCATGGCACTGTCCATCATTTTTACTGAATTACCTATTATTTTTTCACAGAATGTGGCTCATGAGACAGGTCATAACATTTACACAGAGATGGTTAGGGCAAAAATGGGCAAATATCATATCAAGTACTCCTGTGATAAATATTTAAATGGTCTCGTGCAAAATCAATGCGGTGTAATTTCAGACAAGCGCACACATTGCGATGCCATACAAGCTTTTCACCAAAACCGATATCATCTGTGCGCCCTTGCCAAGCTCGACAACTGTTTTTGTTTAAAATATTCCTGTTTAACTGTCTTGGAATGCTGTTAATTGCTTTTTCTGATAGATTTTAATGCTTGATAGAATGCCTGTGCCACTGTGGTGTGGACTAGAGCCAAATTTTTGACTTCAGTAAAATTTTGCCCATTTCCCCAATGGAAAATTCATTCAAAATTGGGAAAAATGACCAAAAACAAGGCCAAACTAGCTTAAATTATACTCTTTAAGGCCATATTTAGATGTAAAAATATTCAAATCCTTGAAAAAAAACAATGTTTCCAACCCCAGTATGTGAATTAAATGTTTAAGGGCACAGGCTGCAGCCTGGTGTAAGAAAACTGTTTGTCGGCTTTAAATCGGACAATCATACGGTACCTATAGCGTATCATTTCCTGCGTAAATATGGACTGCCCGATGCACAAAAACATTGCGGGTACTCATTCGACAAATAATAAGCTTTTCAAATTGCAGTGAATAAGACCCCAAAAGATGACTTGAATTTTTGGCGTTTTCCCTTAAGGCATCAGGGGACAGTTAATCGCAGCACTTTTTTGTCCGCGCCACACCAAGTTTTTGAATCTTTATCGACAACTCCTGGAGAAAGCGATAACTTCTGTTTTGGTTTCAAATTGCTCCACACATGCATGAAATCAAAACAGAATACCAAAGAAAGACTTCTCTGTTTGCATAGGCTGACAGCAGCAGCATTTCACTTACCCCACCCACTAATTTTTACATACAAAAAATCATGACTCCACCTCACTTTGACAGATCCTGTGAATTTACTCCCAAAACACCAGTACTTGGCACCTTTTGAAATGTCATGTACACTCAGTCACATGCAAAGAAATAGACAGAAAAGTATACCATAACCAGTAAACTTTTTCAGGAATCCTCTTTGAAAATCAGCCACTTTTTAGTGCCAAAGCTACCTTCGTGAATTCAGATGTGCCGCTGCACCTTGAACTTGCACAGCATCCAGACAGCCGGGGTGTTAGTTTCGTATTCCATTTCATAAAAGTACAGATACTCAGCAAATAAGCCCACATTGGCAAAAAATATCCACATATCACAATTTCTATGAGCAATCATGCCATTATTGACCCTCCTACTATAATATTTTGAAAAACGTCCACCCTCAAATGCGAAACTGTCCCCTGATGCCTTAAGTTTGGAAGTTTTCTTTGATTTTCAGCCATTGGTGATCCCACATTGTAATTTGGCTTATTTGTAATAAAAACAAATGAAAAAGTGTTGACTAAAATACATGTTGTTGCTTTCATAGCCCTTTTGGAATTTCATTAATACTGAAGAGCGGCCAAATTCAATTCGGAGAATTGCGCACTAGGTCCATGATGGACGATGCTTTCTGGAGATGTCATTTGATAATACACAGCAATGTGGTGAATAGGGATGTAAACAGTGATGTTTGATGTAAAACATGTAATTGATAGTACTGGCCCTAAATGACTGAATTGGTGGACATGGGCCGTAAACTTAAGAACCCACCCCCAATCCCCAAATTTTCCTAAAATGACTGGGCCTTTGAGATATTCATTATCTCCCCTTTGCTACTGATCAGAGTCTAAAGTGGACACCCTCTGCAGGTAAGAAAAAGGGAGAGAACAAACCAATTAAGTCAGTTGTGTCATTTCTTATCAGATAACTGAATTAGATAAAGATACTGACAGGCTCTAAAACAATCAAAATCATAAGGTTTCTACTGAAGCTGAATTTCGACCAAAACAGAGTCTACAGGTTATGACAAAACAGCAACTATGCATACCAGAAACTGCAAAAAAGGGTATTTCATTTCTGAATGTGTTTGAGAAAGGTTCTACTGTGTTTTTGTTACAGTCAAAGCACTATTTTCTGAGTCTGGGGCATACTACAAGGTAAGAACTGAGCCCCAGACTAAAAAATCTCAATAAAAGAATCAGGGAGGAGTGTAACATTGCACTAGCCTTGTCATTCTCCACTATATAAAATGGAGTCAGCACAAGAAAACACTTTCTGGCTGCAAGAAACTACACTTACTTGGATAAGAAGAACTTCTTAACTTGCACATGTGCTGTCATCAGCAACTAGCAGCTAGACCTGGTGAGTATTCTGAGATTACTAGCTACAGACTGGAAAAGAGAAAGAATCCTATCAGAATAATGTGTCCAAAGTACATTCTTGGACACACAGAAGGTCTTACAGTGCTGAAAAGGACATTGTTGTTAATATTAAGGACCTGGATAGGCTTTTGGGACATTTGCACAGCACAAATTCGAGATCTGTTTATGAGACAACCTTTGCATCTATAGTGGTCATGGCACTGTCCATCATTTTTACTGAATTACCTATTATTTTTTCACAGAATGTGGCTCATGAGACAGGTCATAACATTTACACAGAGATGGTTAGGGCAAAAATGGGCAAATATCATATCAAGTACTCCTGTGATAAATATTTAAATGGTCTCGTGCAAAATCAATGCGGTGTAATTTCAGACAAGCGCACACATTGCGATGCCATACAAGCTTTTCACCAAAACCGATATCATCTGTGCGCCCTTGCCAAGCTCGACAACTGTTTTTGTTTAAAATATTCCTGTTTAACTGTCTTGGAATGCTGTTAATTGCTTTTTCTGATAGATTTTAATGCTTGATAGAATGCCTGTGCCACTGTGGTGTGGACTAGAGCCAAATTTTTGACTTCAGTAAAATTTTGCCCATTTCCCCAATGGAAAATTCATTCAAAATTGGGAAAAATGACCAAAAACAAGGCCAAACTAGCTTAAATTATACTCTTTAAGGCCATATTTAGATGTAAAAATATTCAAATCCTTGAAAAAAAACAATGTTTCCAACCCCAGTATGTGAATTAAATGTTTAAGGGCACAGGCTGCAGCCTGGTGTAAGAAAACTGTTTGTCGGCTTTAAATCGGACAATCATACGGTACCTATAGCGTATCATTTCCTGCGTAAATATGGACTGCCCGATGCACAAAAACATTGCGGGTACTCATTCGACAAATAATAAGCTTTTCAAATTGCAGTGAATAAGACCCCAAAAGATGACTTGAATTTTTGGCGTTTTCCCTTAAGGCATCAGGGGACAGTTAATCGCAGCACTTTTTTGTCCGCGCCACACCAAGTTTTTGAATCTTTATCGACAACTCCTGGAGAAAGCGATAACTTCTGTTTTGGTTTCAAATTGCTCCACACATGCATGAAATCAAAACAGAATACCAAAGAAAGACTTCTCTGTTTGCATAGGCTGACAGCAGCAGCATTTCACTTACCCCACCCACTAATTTTTACATACAAAAAATCATGACTCCACCTCACTTTGACAGATCCTGTGAATTTACTCCCAAAACACCAGTACTTGGCACCTTTTGAAATGTCATGTACACTCAGTCACATGCAAAGAAATAGACAGAAAAGTATACCATAACCAGTAAACTTTTTCAGGAATCCTCTTTGAAAATCAGCCACTTTTTAGTGCCAAAGCTACCTTCGTGAATTCAGATGTGCCGCTGCACCTTGAACTTGCACAGCATCCAGACAGCCGGGGTGTTAGTTTCGTATTCCATTTCATAAAAGTACAGATACTCAGCAAATAAGCCCACATTGGCAAAAAATATCCACATATCACAATTTCTATGAGCAATCATGCCATTATTGACCCTCCTACTATAATATTTTGAAAAACGTCCACCCTCAAATGCGAAACTGTCCCCTGATGCCTTAAGTTTGGAAGTTTTCTTTGATTTTCAGCCATTGGTGATCCCACATTGTAATTTGGCTTATTTGTAATAAAAACAAATGAAAAAGTGTTGACTAAAATACATGTTGTTGCTTTCATAGCCCTTTTGGAATTTCATTAATACTGAAGAGCGGCCAAATTCAATTCGGAGAATTGCGCACTAGGTCCATGATGGACGATGCTTTCTGGAGATGTCATTTGATAATACACAGCAATGTGGTGAATAGGGATGTAAACAGTGATGTTTGATGTAAAACATGTAATTGATAGTACTGGCCCTAAATGACTGAATTGGTGGACATGGGCCGTAAACTTAAGAACCCACCCCCAATCCCCAAATTTTCCTAAAATGACTGGGCCTTTGAGATATTCATTATCTCCCCTTTGCTACTGATCAGAGTCTAAAGTGGACACCCTCTGCAGGTAAGAAAAAGGGAGAGAACAAACCAATTAAGTCAGTTGTGTCATTTCTTATCAGATAACTGAATTAGATAAAGATACTGACAGGCTCTAAAACAATCAAAATCATAAGGTTTCTACTGAAGCTGAATTTCGACCAAAACAGAGTCTACAGGTTATGACAAAACAGCAACTATGCATACCAGAAACTGCAAAAAAGGGTATTTCATTTCTGAATGTGTTTGAGAAAGGTTCTACTGTGTTTTTGTTACAGTCAAAGCACTATTTTCTGAGTCTGGGGCATACTACAAGGTAAGAACTGAGCCCCAGACTAAAAAATCTCAATAAAAGAATCAGGGAGGAGTGTAACATTGCACTAGCCTTGTCATTCTCCACTATATAAAATGGAGTCAGCACAAGAAAACACTTTCTGGCTGCAAGAAACTACACTTACTTGGATAAGAAGAACTTCTTAACTTGCACATGTGCTGTCATCAGCAACTAGCAGCTAGACCTGGTGAGTATTCTGAGATTACTAGCTACAGACTGGAAAAGAGAAAGAATCCTATCAGAATAATGTGTCCAAAGTACATTCTTGGACACACAGAAGGTCTTACAGTGCTGAAAAGGACATTGTTGTTAATATTAAGGACCTGGATAGGCTTTTGGGACATTTGCACAGCACAAATTCGAGATCTGTTTATGAGACAACCTTTGCATCTATAGTGGTCATGGCACTGTCCATCATTTTTACTGAATTACCTATTATTTTTTCACAGAATGTGGCTCATGAGACAGGTCATAACATTTACACAGAGATGGTTAGGGCAAAAATGGGCAAATATCATATCAAGTACTCCTGTGATAAATATTTAAATGGTCTCGTGCAAAATCAATGCGGTGTAATTTCAGACAAGCGCACACATTGCGATGCCATACAAGCTTTTCACCAAAACCGATATCATCTGTGCGCCCTTGCCAAGCTCGACAACTGTTTTTGTTTAAAATATTCCTGTTTAACTGTCTTGGAATGCTGTTAATTGCTTTTTCTGATAGATTTTAATGCTTGATAGAATGCCTGTGCCACTGTGGTGTGGACTAGAGCCAAATTTTTGACTTCAGTAAAATTTTGCCCATTTCCCCAATGGAAAATTCATTCAAAATTGGGAAAAATGACCAAAAACAAGGCCAAACTAGCTTAAATTATACTCTTTAAGGCCATATTTAGATGTAAAAATATTCAAATCCTTGAAAAAAAACAATGTTTCCAACCCCAGTATGTGAATTAAATGTTTAAGGGCACAGGCTGCAGCCTGGTGTAAGAAAACTGTTTGTCGGCTTTAAATCGGACAATCATACGGTACCTATAGCGTATCATTTCCTGCGTAAATATGGACTGCCCGATGCACAAAAACATTGCGGGTACTCATTCGACAAATAATAAGCTTTTCAAATTGCAGTGAATAAGACCCCAAAAGATGACTTGAATTTTTGGCGTTTTCCCTTAAGTTTGGAAGTTTTCTTTGATTTTCAGCCATTGGTGATCCCACATTGTAATTTGGCTTATTTGTAATAAAAACAAATGAAAAAGTGTTGACTAAAATACATGTTGTTGCTTTCATAGCCCTTTTGGAATTTCATTAATACTGAAGAGCGGCCAAATTCAATTCGGAGAATTGCGCACTAGGTCCATGATGGACGATGCTTTCTGGAGATGTCATTTGATAATACACAGCAATGTGGTGAATAGGGATGTAAACAGTGATGTTTGATGTAAAACATGTAATTGATAGTACTGGCCCTAAATGACTGAATTGGTGGACATGGGCCGTAAACTTAAGAACCCACCCCCAATCCCCAAATTTTCCTAAAATGACTGGGCCTTTGAGATATTCATTATCTCCCCTTTGCTACTGATCAGAGTCTAAAGTGGACACCCTCTGCAGGTAAGAAAAAGGGAGAGAACAAACCAATTAAGTCAGTTGTGTCATTTCTTATCAGATAACTGAATTAGATAAAGATACTGACAGGCTCTAAAACAATCAAAATCATAAGGTTTCTACTGAAGCTGAATTTCGACCAAAACAGAGTCTACAGGTTATGACAAAACAGCAACTATGCATACCAGAAACTGCAAAAAAGGGTATTTCATTTCTGAATGTGTTTGAGAAAGGTTCTACTGTGTTTTTGTTACAGTCAAAGCACTATTTTCTGAGTCTGGGGCATACTACAAGGTAAGAACTGAGCCCCAGACTAAAAAATCTCAATAAAAGAATCAGGGAGGAGTGTAACATTGCACTAGCCTTGTCATTCTCCACTATATAAAATGGAGTCAGCACAAGAAAACACTTTCTGGCTGCAAGAAACTACACTTACTTGGATAAGAAGAACTTCTTAACTTGCACATGTGCTGTCATCAGCAACTAGCAGCTAGACCTGGTGAGTATTCTGAGATTACTAGCTACAGACTGGAAAAGAGAAAGAATCCTATCAGAATAATGTGTCCAAAGTACATTCTTGGACACACAGAAGGTCTTACAGTGCTGAAAAGGACATTGTTGTTAATATTAAGGACCTGGATAGGCTTTTGGGACATTTGCACAGCACAAATTCGAGATCTGTTTATGAGACAACCTTTGCATCTATAGTGGTCATGGCACTGTCCATCATTTTTACTGAATTACCTATTATTTTTTCACAGAATGTGGCTCATGAGACAGGTCATAACATTTACACAGAGATGGTTAGGGCAAAAATGGGCAAATATCATATCAAGTACTCCTGTGATAAATATTTAAATGGTCTCGTGCAAAATCAATGCGGTGTAATTTCAGACAAGCGCACACATTGCGATGCCATACAAGCTTTTCACCAAAACCGATATCATCTGTGCGCCCTTGCCAAGCTCGACAACTGTTTTTGTTTAAAATATTCCTGTTTAACTGTCTTGGAATGCTGTTAATTGCTTTTTCTGATAGATTTTAATGCTTGATAGAATGCCTGTGCCACTGTGGTGTGGACTAGAGCCAAATTTTTGACTTCAGTAAAATTTTGCCCATTTCCCCAATGGAAAATTCATTCAAAATTGGGAAAAATGACCAAAAACAAGGCCAAACTAGCTTAAATTATACTCTTTAAGGCCATATTTAGATGTAAAAATATTCAAATCCTTGAAAAAAAACAATGTTTCCAACCCCAGTATGTGAATTAAATGTTTAAGGGCACAGGCTGCAGCCTGGTGTAAGAAAACTGTTTGTCGGCTTTAAATCGGACAATCATACGGTACCTATAGCGTATCATTTCCTGCGTAAATATGGACTGCCCGATGCACAAAAACATTGCGGGTACTCATTCGACAAATAATAAGCTTTTCAAATTGCAGTGAATAAGACCCCAAAAGATGACTTGAATTTTTGGCGTTTTCCCTTAAGGCATCAGGGGACAGTTAATCGCAGCACTTTTTTGTCCGCGCCACACCAAGTTTTTGAATCTTTATCGACAACTCCTGGAGAAAGCGATAACTTCTGTTTTGGTTTCAAATTGCTCCACACATGCATGAAATCAAAACAGAATACCAAAGAAAGACTTCTCTGTTTGCATAGGCTGACAGCAGCAGCATTTCACTTACCCCACCCACTAATTTTTACATACAAAAAATCATGACTCCACCTCACTTTGACAGATCCTGTGAATTTACTCCCAAAACACCAGTACTTGGCACCTTTTGAAATGTCATGTACACTCAGTCACATGCAAAGAAATAGACAGAAAAGTATACCATAACCAGTAAACTTTTTCAGGAATCCTCTTTGAAAATCAGCCACTTTTTAGTGCCAAAGCTACCTTCGTGAATTCAGATGTGCCGCTGCACCTTGAACTTGCACAGCATCCAGACAGCCGGGGTGTTAGTTTCGTATTCCATTTCATAAAAGTACAGATACTCAGCAAATAAGCCCACATTGGCAAAAAATATCCACATATCACAATTTCTATGAGCAATCATGCCATTATTGACCCTCCTACTATAATATTTTGAAAAACGTCCACCCTCAAATGCGAAACTGTCCCCTGATGCCTTAAGTTTGGAAGTTTTCTTTGATTTTCAGCCATTGGTGATCCCACATTGTAATTTGGCTTATTTGTAATAAAAACAAATGAAAAAGTGTTGACTAAAATACATGTTGTTGCTTTCATAGCCCTTTTGGAATTTCATTAATACTGAAGAGCGGCCAAATTCAATTCGGAGAATTGCGCACTAGGTCCATGATGGACGATGCTTTCTGGAGATGTCATTTGATAATACACAGCAATGTGGTGAATAGGGATGTAAACAGTGATGTTTGATGTAAAACATGTAATTGATAGTACTGGCCCTAAATGACTGAATTGGTGGACATGGGCCGTAAACTTAAGAACCCACCCCCAATCCCCAAATTTTCCTAAAATGACTGGGCCTTTGAGATATTCATTATCTCCCCTTTGCTACTGATCAGAGTCTAAAGTGGACACCCTCTGCAGGTAAGAAAAAGGGAGAGAACAAACCAATTAAGTCAGTTGTGTCATTTCTTATCAGATAACTGAATTAGATAAAGATACTGACAGGCTCTAAAACAATCAAAATCATAAGGTTTCTACTGAAGCTGAATTTCGACCAAAACAGAGTCTACAGGTTATGACAAAACAGCAACTATGCATACCAGAAACTGCAAAAAAGGGTATTTCATTTCTGAATGTGTTTGAGAAAGGTTCTACTGTGTTTTTGTTACAGTCAAAGCACTATTTTCTGAGTCTGGGGCATACTACAAGGTAAGAACTGAGCCCCAGACTAAAAAATCTCAATAAAAGAATCAGGGAGGAGTGTAACATTGCACTAGCCTTGTCATTCTCCACTATATAAAATGGAGTCAGCACAAGAAAACACTTTCTGGCTGCAAGAAACTACACTTACTTGGATAAGAAGAACTTCTTAACTTGCACATGTGCTGTCATCAGCAACTAGCAGCTAGACCTGGTGAGTATTCTGAGATTACTAGCTACAGACTGGAAAAGAGAAAGAATCCTATCAGAATAATGTGTCCAAAGTACATTCTTGGACACACAGAAGGTCTTACAGTGCTGAAAAGGACATTGTTGTTAATATTAAGGACCTGGATAGGCTTTTGGGACATTTGCACAGCACAAATTCGAGATCTGTTTATGAGACAACCTTTGCATCTATAGTGGTCATGGCACTGTCCATCATTTTTACTGAATTACCTATTATTTTTTCACAGAATGTGGCTCATGAGACAGGTCATAACATTTACACAGAGATGGTTAGGGCAAAAATGGGCAAATATCATATCAAGTACTCCTGTGATAAATATTTAAATGGTCTCGTGCAAAATCAATGCGGTGTAATTTCAGACAAGCGCACACATTGCGATGCCATACAAGCTTTTCACCAAAACCGATATCATCTGTGCGCCCTTGCCAAGCTCGACAACTGTTTTTGTTTAAAATATTCCTGTTTAACTGTCTTGGAATGCTGTTAATTGCTTTTTCTGATAGATTTTAATGCTTGATAGAATGCCTGTGCCACTGTGGTGTGGACTAGAGCCAAATTTTTGACTTCAGTAAAATTTTGCCCATTTCCCCAATGGAAAATTCATTCAAAATTGGGAAAAATGACCAAAAACAAGGCCAAACTAGCTTAAATTATACTCTTTAAGGCCATATTTAGATGTAAAAATATTCAAATCCTTGAAAAAAAACAATGTTTCCAACCCCAGTATGTGAATTAAATGTTTAAGGGCACAGGCTGCAGCCTGGTGTAAGAAAACTGTTTGTCGGCTTTAAATCGGACAATCATACGGTACCTATAGCGTATCATTTCCTGCGTAAATATGGACTGCCCGATGCACAAAAACATTGCGGGTACTCATTCGACAAATAATAAGCTTTTCAAATTGCAGTGAATAAGACCCCAAAAGATGACTTGAATTTTTGGCGTTTTCCCTTAAGGCATCAGGGGACAGTTAATCGCAGCACTTTTTTGTCCGCGCCACACCAAGTTTTTGAATCTTTATCGACAACTCCTGGAGAAAGCGATAACTTCTGTTTTGGTTTCAAATTGCTCCACACATGCATGAAATCAAAACAGAATACCAAAGAAAGACTTCTCTGTTTGCATAGGCTGACAGCAGCAGCATTTCACTTACCCCACCCACTAATTTTTACATACAAAAAATCATGACTCCACCTCACTTTGACAGATCCTGTGAATTTACTCCCAAAACACCAGTACTTGGCACCTTTTGAAATGTCATGTACACTCAGTCACATGCAAAGAAATAGACAGAAAAGTATACCATAACCAGTAAACTTTTTCAGGAATCCTCTTTGAAAATCAGCCACTTTTTAGTGCCAAAGCTACCTTCGTGAATTCAGATGTGCCGCTGCACCTTGAACTTGCACAGCATCCAGACAGCCGGGGTGTTAGTTTCGTATTCCATTTCATAAAAGTACAGATACTCAGCAAATAAGCCCACATTGGCAAAAAATATCCACATATCACAATTTCTATGAGCAATCATGCCATTATTGACCCTCCTACTATAATATTTTGAAAAACGTCCACCCTCAAATGCGAAACTGTCCCCTGATGCCTTAAGTTTGGAAGTTTTCTTTGATTTTCAGCCATTGGTGATCCCACATTGTAATTTGGCTTATTTGTAATAAAAACAAATGAAAAAGTGTTGACTAAAATACATGTTGTTGCTTTCATAGCCCTTTTGGAATTTCATTAATACTGAAGAGCGGCCAAATTCAATTCGGAGAATTGCGCACTAGGTCCATGATGGACGATGCTTTCTGGAGATGTCATTTGATAATACACAGCAATGTGGTGAATAGGGATGTAAACAGTGATGTTTGATGTAAAACATGTAATTGATAGTACTGGCCCTAAATGACTGAATTGGTGGACATGGGCCGTAAACTTAAGAACCCACCCCCAATCCCCAAATTTTCCTAAAATGACTGGGCCTTTGAGATATTCATTATCTCCCCTTTGCTACTGATCAGAGTCTAAAGTGGACACCCTCTGCAGGTAAGAAAAAGGGAGAGAACAAACCAATTAAGTCAGTTGTGTCATTTCTTATCAGATAACTGAATTAGATAAAGATACTGACAGGCTCTAAAACAATCAAAATCATAAGGTTTCTACTGAAGCTGAATTTCGACCAAAACAGAGTCTACAGGTTATGACAAAACAGCAACTATGCATACCAGAAACTGCAAAAAAGGGTATTTCATTTCTGAATGTGTTTGAGAAAGGTTCTACTGTGTTTTTGTTACAGTCAAAGCACTATTTTCTGAGTCTGGGGCATACTACAAGGTAAGAACTGAGCCCCAGACTAAAAAATCTCAATAAAAGAATCAGGGAGGAGTGTAACATTGCACTAGCCTTGTCATTCTCCACTATATAAAATGGAGTCAGCACAAGAAAACACTTTCTGGCTGCAAGAAACTACACTTACTTGGATAAGAAGAACTTCTTAACTTGCACATGTGCTGTCATCAGCAACTAGCAGCTAGACCTGGTGAGTATTCTGAGATTACTAGCTACAGACTGGAAAAGAGAAAGAATCCTATCAGAATAATGTGTCCAAAGTACATTCTTGGACACACAGAAGGTCTTACAGTGCTGAAAAGGACATTGTTGTTAATATTAAGGACCTGGATAGGCTTTTGGGACATTTGCACAGCACAAATTCGAGATCTGTTTATGAGACAACCTTTGCATCTATAGTGGTCATGGCACTGTCCATCATTTTTACTGAATTACCTATTATTTTTTCACAGAATGTGGCTCATGAGACAGGTCATAACATTTACACAGAGATGGTTAGGGCAAAAATGGGCAAATATCATATCAAGTACTCCTGTGATAAATATTTAAATGGTCTCGTGCAAAATCAATGCGGTGTAATTTCAGACAAGCGCACACATTGCGATGCCATACAAGCTTTTCACCAAAACCGATATCATCTGTGCGCCCTTGCCAAGCTCGACAACTGTTTTTGTTTAAAATATTCCTGTTTAACTGTCTTGGAATGCTGTTAATTGCTTTTTCTGATAGATTTTAATGCTTGATAGAATGCCTGTGCCACTGTGGTGTGGACTAGAGCCAAATTTTTGACTTCAGTAAAATTTTGCCCATTTCCCCAATGGAAAATTCATTCAAAATTGGGAAAAATGACCAAAAACAAGGCCAAACTAGCTTAAATTATACTCTTTAAGGCCATATTTAGATGTAAAAATATTCAAATCCTTGAAAAAAAACAATGTTTCCAACCCCAGTATGTGAATTAAATGTTTAAGGGCACAGGCTGCAGCCTGGTGTAAGAAAACTGTTTGTCGGCTTTAAATCGGACAATCATACGGTACCTATAGCGTATCATTTCCTGCGTAAATATGGACTGCCCGATGCACAAAAACATTGCGGGTACTCATTCGACAAATAATAAGCTTTTCAAATTGCAGTGAATAAGACCCCAAAAGATGACTTGAATTTTTGGCGTTTTCCCTTAAGTTTGGAAGTTTTCTTTGATTTTCAGCCATTGGTGATCCCACATTGTAATTTGGCTTATTTGTAATAAAAACAAATGAAAAAGTGTTGACTAAAATACATGTTGTTGCTTTCATAGCCCTTTTGGAATTTCATTAATACTGAAGAGCGGCCAAATTCAATTCGGAGAATTGCGCACTAGGTCCATGATGGACGATGCTTTCTGGAGATGTCATTTGATAATACACAGCAATGTGGTGAATAGGGATGTAAACAGTGATGTTTGATGTAAAACATGTAATTGATAGTACTGGCCCTAAATGACTGAATTGGTGGACATGGGCCGTAAACTTAAGAACCCACCCCCAATCCCCAAATTTTCCTAAAATGACTGGGCCTTTGAGATATTCATTATCTCCCCTTTGCTACTGATCAGAGTCTAAAGTGGACACCCTCTGCAGGTAAGAAAAAGGGAGAGAACAAACCAATTAAGTCAGTTGTGTCATTTCTTATCAGATAACTGAATTAGATAAAGATACTGACAGGCTCTAAAACAATCAAAATCATAAGGTTTCTACTGAAGCTGAATTTCGACCAAAACAGAGTCTACAGGTTATGACAAAACAGCAACTATGCATACCAGAAACTGCAAAAAAGGGTATTTCATTTCTGAATGTGTTTGAGAAAGGTTCTACTGTGTTTTTGTTACAGTCAAAGCACTATTTTCTGAGTCTGGGGCATACTACAAGGTAAGAACTGAGCCCCAGACTAAAAAATCTCAATAAAAGAATCAGGGAGGAGTGTAACATTGCACTAGCCTTGTCATTCTCCACTATATAAAATGGAGTCAGCACAAGAAAACACTTTCTGGCTGCAAGAAACTACACTTACTTGGATAAGAAGAACTTCTTAACTTGCACATGTGCTGTCATCAGCAACTAGCAGCTAGACCTGGTGAGTATTCTGAGATTACTAGCTACAGACTGGAAAAGAGAAAGAATCCTATCAGAATAATGTGTCCAAAGTACATTCTTGGACACACAGAAGGTCTTACAGTGCTGAAAAGGACATTGTTGTTAATATTAAGGACCTGGATAGGCTTTTGGGACATTTGCACAGCACAAATTCGAGATCTGTTTATGAGACAACCTTTGCATCTATAGTGGTCATGGCACTGTCCATCATTTTTACTGAATTACCTATTATTTTTTCACAGAATGTGGCTCATGAGACAGGTCATAACATTTACACAGAGATGGTTAGGGCAAAAATGGGCAAATATCATATCAAGTACTCCTGTGATAAATATTTAAATGGTCTCGTGCAAAATCAATGCGGTGTAATTTCAGACAAGCGCACACATTGCGATGCCATACAAGCTTTTCACCAAAACCGATATCATCTGTGCGCCCTTGCCAAGCTCGACAACTGTTTTTGTTTAAAATATTCCTGTTTAACTGTCTTGGAATGCTGTTAATTGCTTTTTCTGATAGATTTTAATGCTTGATAGAATGCCTGTGCCACTGTGGTGTGGACTAGAGCCAAATTTTTGACTTCAGTAAAATTTTGCCCATTTCCCCAATGGAAAATTCATTCAAAATTGGGAAAAATGACCAAAAACAAGGCCAAACTAGCTTAAATTATACTCTTTAAGGCCATATTTAGATGTAAAAATATTCAAATCCTTGAAAAAAAACAATGTTTCCAACCCCAGTATGTGAATTAAATGTTTAAGGGCACAGGCTGCAGCCTGGTGTAAGAAAACTGTTTGTCGGCTTTAAATCGGACAATCATACGGTACCTATAGCGTATCATTTCCTGCGTAAATATGGACTGCCCGATGCACAAAAACATTGCGGGTACTCATTCGACAAATAATAAGCTTTTCAAATTGCAGTGAATAAGACCCCAAAAGATGACTTGAATTTTTGGCGTTTTCCCTTAAGGCATCAGGGGACAGTTAATCGCAGCACTTTTTTGTCCGCGCCACACCAAGTTTTTGAATCTTTATCGACAACTCCTGGAGAAAGCGATAACTTCTGTTTTGGTTTCAAATTGCTCCACACATGCATGAAATCAAAACAGAATACCAAAGAAAGACTTCTCTGTTTGCATAGGCTGACAGCAGCAGCATTTCACTTACCCCACCCACTAATTTTTACATACAAAAAATCATGACTCCACCTCACTTTGACAGATCCTGTGAATTTACTCCCAAAACACCAGTACTTGGCACCTTTTGAAATGTCATGTACACTCAGTCACATGCAAAGAAATAGACAGAAAAGTATACCATAACCAGTAAACTTTTTCAGGAATCCTCTTTGAAAATCAGCCACTTTTTAGTGCCAAAGCTACCTTCGTGAATTCAGATGTGCCGCTGCACCTTGAACTTGCACAGCATCCAGACAGCCGGGGTGTTAGTTTCGTATTCCATTTCATAAAAGTACAGATACTCAGCAAATAAGCCCACATTGGCAAAAAATATCCACATATCACAATTTCTATGAGCAATCATGCCATTATTGACCCTCCTACTATAATATTTTGAAAAACGTCCACCCTCAAATGCGAAACTGTCCCCTGATGCCTTAAGTTTGGAAGTTTTCTTTGATTTTCAGCCATTGGTGATCCCACATTGTAATTTGGCTTATTTGTAATAAAAACAAATGAAAAAGTGTTGACTAAAATACATGTTGTTGCTTTCATAGCCCTTTTGGAATTTCATTAATACTGAAGAGCGGCCAAATTCAATTCGGAGAATTGCGCACTAGGTCCATGATGGACGATGCTTTCTGGAGATGTCATTTGATAATACACAGCAATGTGGTGAATAGGGATGTAAACAGTGATGTTTGATGTAAAACATGTAATTGATAGTACTGGCCCTAAATGACTGAATTGGTGGACATGGGCCGTAAACTTAAGAACCCACCCCCAATCCCCAAATTTTCCTAAAATGACTGGGCCTTTGAGATATTCATTATCTCCCCTTTGCTACTGATCAGAGTCTAAAGTGGACACCCTCTGCAGGTAAGAAAAAGGGAGAGAACAAACCAATTAAGTCAGTTGTGTCATTTCTTATCAGATAACTGAATTAGATAAAGATACTGACAGGCTCTAAAACAATCAAAATCATAAGGTTTCTACTGAAGCTGAATTTCGACCAAAACAGAGTCTACAGGTTATGACAAAACAGCAACTATGCATACCAGAAACTGCAAAAAAGGGTATTTCATTTCTGAATGTGTTTGAGAAAGGTTCTACTGTGTTTTTGTTACAGTCAAAGCACTATTTTCTGAGTCTGGGGCATACTACAAGGTAAGAACTGAGCCCCAGACTAAAAAATCTCAATAAAAGAATCAGGGAGGAGTGTAACATTGCACTAGCCTTGTCATTCTCCACTATATAAAATGGAGTCAGCACAAGAAAACACTTTCTGGCTGCAAGAAACTACACTTACTTGGATAAGAAGAACTTCTTAACTTGCACATGTGCTGTCATCAGCAACTAGCAGCTAGACCTGGTGAGTATTCTGAGATTACTAGCTACAGACTGGAAAAGAGAAAGAATCCTATCAGAATAATGTGTCCAAAGTACATTCTTGGACACACAGAAGGTCTTACAGTGCTGAAAAGGACATTGTTGTTAATATTAAGGACCTGGATAGGCTTTTGGGACATTTGCACAGCACAAATTCGAGATCTGTTTATGAGACAACCTTTGCATCTATAGTGGTCATGGCACTGTCCATCATTTTTACTGAATTACCTATTATTTTTTCACAGAATGTGGCTCATGAGACAGGTCATAACATTTACACAGAGATGGTTAGGGCAAAAATGGGCAAATATCATATCAAGTACTCCTGTGATAAATATTTAAATGGTCTCGTGCAAAATCAATGCGGTGTAATTTCAGACAAGCGCACACATTGCGATGCCATACAAGCTTTTCACCAAAACCGATATCATCTGTGCGCCCTTGCCAAGCTCGACAACTGTTTTTGTTTAAAATATTCCTGTTTAACTGTCTTGGAATGCTGTTAATTGCTTTTTCTGATAGATTTTAATGCTTGATAGAATGCCTGTGCCACTGTGGTGTGGACTAGAGCCAAATTTTTGACTTCAGTAAAATTTTGCCCATTTCCCCAATGGAAAATTCATTCAAAATTGGGAAAAATGACCAAAAACAAGGCCAAACTAGCTTAAATTATACTCTTTAAGGCCATATTTAGATGTAAAAATATTCAAATCCTTGAAAAAAAACAATGTTTCCAACCCCAGTATGTGAATTAAATGTTTAAGGGCACAGGCTGCAGCCTGGTGTAAGAAAACTGTTTGTCGGCTTTAAATCGGACAATCATACGGTACCTATAGCGTATCATTTCCTGCGTAAATATGGACTGCCCGATGCACAAAAACATTGCGGGTACTCATTCGACAAATAATAAGCTTTTCAAATTGCAGTGAATAAGACCCCAAAAGATGACTTGAATTTTTGGCGTTTTCCCTTAAGTTTGGAAGTTTTCTTTGATTTTCAGCCATTGGTGATCCCACATTGTAATTTGGCTTATTTGTAATAAAAACAAATGAAAAAGTGTTGACTAAAATACATGTTGTTGCTTTCATAGCCCTTTTGGAATTTCATTAATACTGAAGAGCGGCCAAATTCAATTCGGAGAATTGCGCACTAGGTCCATGATGGACGATGCTTTCTGGAGATGTCATTTGATAATACACAGCAATGTGGTGAATAGGGATGTAAACAGTGATGTTTGATGTAAAACATGTAATTGATAGTACTGGCCCTAAATGACTGAATTGGTGGACATGGGCCGTAAACTTAAGAACCCACCCCCAATCCCCAAATTTTCCTAAAATGACTGGGCCTTTGAGATATTCATTATCTCCCCTTTGCTACTGATCAGAGTCTAAAGTGGACACCCTCTGCAGGTAAGAAAAAGGGAGAGAACAAACCAATTAAGTCAGTTGTGTCATTTCTTATCAGATAACTGAATTAGATAAAGATACTGACAGGCTCTAAAACAATCAAAATCATAAGGTTTCTACTGAAGCTGAATTTCGACCAAAACAGAGTCTACAGGTTATGACAAAACAGCAACTATGCATACCAGAAACTGCAAAAAAGGGTATTTCATTTCTGAATGTGTTTGAGAAAGGTTCTACTGTGTTTTTGTTACAGTCAAAGCACTATTTTCTGAGTCTGGGGCATACTACAAGGTAAGAACTGAGCCCCAGACTAAAAAATCTCAATAAAAGAATCAGGGAGGAGTGTAACATTGCACTAGCCTTGTCATTCTCCACTATATAAAATGGAGTCAGCACAAGAAAACACTTTCTGGCTGCAAGAAACTACACTTACTTGGATAAGAAGAACTTCTTAACTTGCACATGTGCTGTCATCAGCAACTAGCAGCTAGACCTGGTGAGTATTCTGAGATTACTAGCTACAGACTGGAAAAGAGAAAGAATCCTATCAGAATAATGTGTCCAAAGTACATTCTTGGACACACAGAAGGTCTTACAGTGCTGAAAAGGACATTGTTGTTAATATTAAGGACCTGGATAGGCTTTTGGGACATTTGCACAGCACAAATTCGAGATCTGTTTATGAGACAACCTTTGCATCTATAGTGGTCATGGCACTGTCCATCATTTTTACTGAATTACCTATTATTTTTTCACAGAATGTGGCTCATGAGACAGGTCATAACATTTACACAGAGATGGTTAGGGCAAAAATGGGCAAATATCATATCAAGTACTCCTGTGATAAATATTTAAATGGTCTCGTGCAAAATCAATGCGGTGTAATTTCAGACAAGCGCACACATTGCGATGCCATACAAGCTTTTCACCAAAACCGATATCATCTGTGCGCCCTTGCCAAGCTCGACAACTGTTTTTGTTTAAAATATTCCTGTTTAACTGTCTTGGAATGCTGTTAATTGCTTTTTCTGATAGATTTTAATGCTTGATAGAATGCCTGTGCCACTGTGGTGTGGACTAGAGCCAAATTTTTGACTTCAGTAAAATTTTGCCCATTTCCCCAATGGAAAATTCATTCAAAATTGGGAAAAATGACCAAAAACAAGGCCAAACTAGCTTAAATTATACTCTTTAAGGCCATATTTAGATGTAAAAATATTCAAATCCTTGAAAAAAAACAATGTTTCCAACCCCAGTATGTGAATTAAATGTTTAAGGGCACAGGCTGCAGCCTGGTGTAAGAAAACTGTTTGTCGGCTTTAAATCGGACAATCATACGGTACCTATAGCGTATCATTTCCTGCGTAAATATGGACTGCCCGATGCACAAAAACATTGCGGGTACTCATTCGACAAATAATAAGCTTTTCAAATTGCAGTGAATAAGACCCCAAAAGATGACTTGAATTTTTGGCGTTTTCCCTTAAGGCATCAGGGGACAGTTAATCGCAGCACTTTTTTGTCCGCGCCACACCAAGTTTTTGAATCTTTATCGACAACTCCTGGAGAAAGCGATAACTTCTGTTTTGGTTTCAAATTGCTCCACACATGCATGAAATCAAAACAGAATACCAAAGAAAGACTTCTCTGTTTGCATAGGCTGACAGCAGCAGCATTTCACTTACCCCACCCACTAATTTTTACATACAAAAAATCATGACTCCACCTCACTTTGACAGATCCTGTGAATTTACTCCCAAAACACCAGTACTTGGCACCTTTTGAAATGTCATGTACACTCAGTCACATGCAAAGAAATAGACAGAAAAGTATACCATAACCAGTAAACTTTTTCAGGAATCCTCTTTGAAAATCAGCCACTTTTTAGTGCCAAAGCTACCTTCGTGAATTCAGATGTGCCGCTGCACCTTGAACTTGCACAGCATCCAGACAGCCGGGGTGTTAGTTTCGTATTCCATTTCATAAAAGTACAGATACTCAGCAAATAAGCCCACATTGGCAAAAAATATCCACATATCACAATTTCTATGAGCAATCATGCCATTATTGACCCTCCTACTATAATATTTTGAAAAACGTCCACCCTCAAATGCGAAACTGTCCCCTGATGCCTTAAGCTTGCGGATGTACATTCTTCATTTGTCGTCCGTTGGCCGATAGGATCGCCCGTTTCCGTACAGTTCCGGAAATTTACGGAAACTTCTCTCCCAGCGGGCAATAATTGGTTGATTCAACGTTGAGTCAACGTTGAAGGCAAACGTTGAATAAACGTTGATTTTGGGTTGAATATGAAATTTGAATCAACGTTGCACAGTCAACGTTGACTCAAAGTTGACAATCCAACAGTGAATAAACGTTGATATTTCAGTGTTGATTCAATGTTAATATATCAATGTTGAATAAACGTTGATATTCGGTTGAATATGAAAGTTGAATCAACGTTGAGCAGTCATCTTTGAACCATAGCTTTATTTTCAACCTTGCATCAACGTTGAAATATCAACCATTAAATCAAACTGATATAACTACAGAAACAGCGTTTAAGAAACCATGATTTATTAAAGAAACGAAACTAACATATAAATTTGCAAACTGTAAATATTTCATACGCATGCAAAGGCGCCCACTTTTTCACTTGAACTCACTATTGAACTCACTATCCTAGACACCATACTAAGCTGTTAGCTTCTTAAAGGCGCATCTCGATAGAATTGACGATAGTCTCTTGTGTGGTGGCCGGTTTGGTAACATGCTGGTTCAAATTTATGAGGGTGCCCGTGCCAAAGTTTATTTAATCTGCTTTTAAATGAATTCACGGAGGGTGCATTAACTACACTATCTGGTAGGTCATTCCATGAATTGACGATTCTATTGCTAAAAACGTTGGCTCTGAGGTTTAATTTAGATCTTCTTTTCTGTAGTTTGAAAGGGTGACCTCTTGTTGCAGTGAAACTAGCCCTTGTGAAGAGCTTGTCCTTATCAACTATGTCGATATCGTTTAAGATTTTATATACTTGGATAAGGTCTGCTCTTTCTCTTCTGTATTCAAGGGTCGGTAGCCCTAACTTACGCAATCTTTCGGGGTATGACAGGTTTCTGCATGATGCTACTAGTTTTGTTGCTCGTCGTTGAACATTTTCGATGATGATTTGATCCTTCTTGTATATAGGCGACCATATTGGAGTAGCGTACTCGACGTGAGGACGCACAAGTGATTTGTAGAGGTTTAGGAACATTTCTTCATCGATATATGTAAAGGTCCTAAAAATGATACCAAGATTTCTATTGGCCGTATTTACTTTGGCTGTTATGTGATCTCTAAATAGTAGGTTTTGGTCAATTATAACCCCCAAATCTTTTTCACTTTTAACTTTTTCAAGCTCAGTTTCCTGATTATTTAATGTCATGGTGTATTTCGTTCCTCTATCGTGTTTGCCAATATGTAAATGGTGACATTTTATGATATTATAAAACATTTTCCAAACTTCTGCCCAATTAACTGCGCAATTTAGACTGCTTTGGACTTTGTTTTCGCCAGTTTGGTTAGAAACCACTGCATATAGTTTTGCATCGTCAGCAAAGAGCTTTATTGATACCTCGATGGGTGACAGGACATCTCGGCCCCTAACAAACTCGGCCCCTGACAAACTCGGCCCCTAGCAAACTCGGCCCCTACAAACTCGGCCCCTGACAAACTCGGCCCCTAAAATTAGAATATGTTTTTATTAGTGTTGGAAATGAATTATTATCACCCGATTACAATTTTTTTTAATGTACATATGCCTAATTACCTTTTGAACTCATTTTGATGAAATTATGAGTAACCCATCTCACGTGAGTTAAATAAACCTAATGCCGTTGATTGAACCAGTTTATTAATTACATCGGAAGGTGAGTGACAGTGGACCCACAACAGCGTGTCATACACACGCTGCTGTGGGTCCACTGTCACTCACCTTCCGATGTAATTAATAAACTAATTGATTGATTGGCGTGTAATTACATCTCTGCCACTTAAAAGAGACTAGTAGTATGTTCTGTTGCGCACTTACAAAAATTGAACCATTTTGTTTTTACTATCAGTTGCAGGATTTAGCCTTTTTTCTATTAATACCAATGATTTTGATTGTTTGACACCCACGTCAACATTGTATAGGTAATTTTGGAGAGGTTTCTTCCAATTTTGTGGGGCTTTTACCCGACCTTAACCCATGAGGTACTGGTGTGTTCATAAGCCCCCGCCCATAGGGGCTTGAAGAAATATATGGGCTGCATAATGCTTCCACGCAGAGCTGAATCCGGCCCGCACACTAGTACTGGTAAACCGCTTAGAGGATCTAAGCCTGTCCAGGAACCGCGGTGCGAAGCGGACCGTCCATGCTAATAAACCCTATTGGTTTCATTGGGCGACGGGGCTTGAGATGTCATTTCATCTCAATGTTGGGTAAAAGTCCCATAAAATTGGAAGCAACGTCTCCAAAATGACCTTTACAGTGTTGACGGGGACGTTAAACCTCAAATCAAACAAACAAACTGGTGTGTTCATTATAGAAATGAATTTCATTTTTCTGCTGTTCATGAAAGTATGACGGCCCCCGCCAGTCGAGGCTTGAAGAAATATATGGGCTGCATGATGCTTCCACGCAGAGCTGAAACCGACCCGCACTCGAGTACTGGTAAACCGCTTAGATGATCTAAGCCTGCCCAGGCAAAGCGGTGCGAGTCGGTCCGGCCATGCTTATAAACCCTATTGGTTTCATTGGGTGGCAGGGCTTGAGATGTCATTTCATCTAAATGTCTGGTAAAAGTCCCACAAAATTGGAAGCAACGTCTCCAAAATGACCTTTACAGTGTTGACGGGGACTTTTAGACCCAAATCAAACAAAAACAAATCATGAAAGTATGGAATCAGCGGATCGCCTGCAAAGTAACTTAACACCGAAGGGGTTCATATAAACTTTGCTAGCGCTATGCTGTCATTCATACTTTCATGAACGGCAGAAAAATTAAGTTTCTTTCTTAAAACATTATTTTTCTAATATCTGCTAAAAACTGATGACTAGATAGAACCGTCGAGGCGGTTCTATCGAGCCCCCGTAATCTATGTTTCGAGCAAAAATAAGAAAAATATCACAATTTTTTCATCTTAAAATTTCCATTTTTGGCCAAAAAATGACAATGTATTTGTATAGGAGTGTTTTCGTAATGAACGTCGCCAACGCACAATCAGATCATGGAGAACCATGCATATTATGAACTATATAGTTTTCTATTTGTTTTGTTTGTTTGCAATTAGGTTTAACGACACCGCCAACACTATTTAGGTCATTTTGGAGACGCTGCTTCCAATTTTGTGAAACTTTTACCCGACATTGAGATAAAATGACATCTCAAGCCCTGCCGCCCGATGAAACCAGAAGGCTTACATGCATTGGACGATCTGGCTCACACCGCTTTGCCTGGGCAGGCTTAGTCCTTCTAAGCAATTTACCAGAACTCGTGTGTGGTCAGATTCAGCTCTGCCTGGAAGCATCATGCAGCCCAAACTGTTTCTCCAAGGCCCATAGATTTTGGGTACTTGTTAGAACCACATTGACATGGCGATTCTAACAAGTACCAACAATGTATGTTTTTGAGCAAACAGATTAGGGTACTTGCAAAAACGGCATCGACGAGGCGGTTCTTACAAGAACCAACAATCTATAGATGTTTTTGAGAAGAGAAAAGTAAATTGATATAAACCCTTGTAAACCCCAGTTTTACTATATAAAAGTGTGGTTGCAGGTGATCAAAATTATATAGGTATGTTTTCGTGATGTCACACTCAATTCCAACACCGTCCAAATTACAGCATGGGTTTCCGCGATCTTTTATCGTGGATAAGGTTTCGTATTAAAAACGATAACTTTCTGTGAAACTACCTATCCACCTTCCAAATTGGTTCTCGGAAACAAAAACATTGTTTTTAGGACTTAAATGCTGCTAGGGACTGAGTTTGTAGGGATGGAGTGAAATGGGGGCCGAGTTTGTTAGGTGCCGAGTTTGTCAGGGGCCGGGTTTGTCAGGGGCCGAGTTTGCTAGGGGCCGAGATGTCCATAAATCCCTCGATGACATCTGGTAGGTCATTAATAAATATTAAGAATAGCACTGGTCCCAGGACACTGCCTTGGGGAATGCCACTAGTGACATCTTTCCATGAGGACTGAGTGCCATTCACAATAACTCTTTGCTGTCTAAATTTTCTTTTAAGATATTACGAGCCACAAACACTGTTGTACTTAAAGTTTGTAGAACTGATCACTGTGTTTTTTTTTTGTTGTTGTTCGACATTAGCTACCGCCTGTTCTGTAAGCTGTCTATTTTAGTCGGACGCTAATTTCTTTTCTTTTCTTTTTTAATTCTGTCGGGGTCAAGGGTGGTCCTATTCATAACACTATCTGAAAAACAAGAAAGGCAATTCTTCAAATTACACCACAGATGTATTTTCTCCTATAGATGCATGTTTAGTTTCTGGAAGGAATTATTGTGTATTGTGTAGAAAATCCGTACACTTTAGAAATGCATTTTATCTTTCTGCTGTTTATGTAAATATGAACGCAGCGGGTCGCATGCAAACTAAATGAACCCCGAAGGGGTTCGCGTAAACTTTGACCGCGATCCGCTGTCGTTCAAATTTTCTGGAAAAGTATGTATGTGAAAGTACTGTATGCTCTGAAGTATCAATACCACCTCGCATTAGGATCGTTTTCTAAAAAAGCCACCTCTCCTCGACAGATTGGTTTGAGGATCGATCGAAAATTGAAAAAAGCATGAGCATAGAGAAGTTTAAATTCTTAGTTAGTATTTCCTTACTTCATGTGCTAATTACGTAAATAATGAAACAATGCTTGTAAACCGAAAGTATGTATGTGTAAGTGCTGTATGCTTTGAAGTATCGATACCACCTCACCGTGAATGCAGGGCATGAGGATCGTTTTCTAAAAAGCCACCTCTCCTCAACAGACTGGTACGAGGATCGATCGAAAATTGAAAAAAACCATGACCATAGAGAAGTTTACATTCTGAATTAGGGCTTCCTTACTTCATGTGCTAAATACGTAAATAATGAAATCATGCTTGTGAACCGAAAATATGTATGTGTAAGTGCTGTATGCTTTGAAATATCAATACCACCTCACCATGAATGCAAGGCATGAGGATCGTTTTCTAAAAAGCCACCTCTCCTCAACAGACTGGTATGAGGATCGATCGAAAATTGAAAAAAAAAAAAACATGCGCATAGAGAAGTTTAAATTCTGAATTAGAATTGCCTTACCTCATGTGCTAATTACGTAAATAATGAAATCATGCTTGTAAACCGAAGGTATGTATGTGTAAGTGTTGTATTCTTTGAAGTATCGATACCACCTCACCATGAATGCAAGGCATGAGGATCGTTTTCTAAAAATCCACCTCTCCTCAATAGACCGGTATGAGGATCGATCGAAGATTGAAAAAAAAACATGAGCATCGAGAAGTTTAAATTCTGAATTAGATAATTATTGTGTTTAATTCCTAACTTTATGTGCTACTTAAATAGTGAAATCATGAGTGTTGTATGCTTTGCAGTATCGATACCACCTCACCATAACTGCTAGGTATGAGGATCGTTTTCTATGTTGTAAGCCACCTCTCCACAACAGACTGGTTTGAGGATCGACCGATAATATAAATATATATGCAGCAAGAGTTTTAATTACGAATTAATAATTTAAATCGCACATCAGGATAAGTTCTTATTTATGAACAATTTACACTGGATCCTCAATTTTACACGAAAACATGCGGAAAATAACGTTTCATTTTGAAAATGCCATAACCAAAAATAGGATTGAACTAAAAATCTGAGTTCAGTAACCTTACAATGACCAAACATTTTTTTTTTTTTTTTTGGTTTTACTTATCGTGGTAGACTGGAATCAGTCCAAACGTTCACTCTAATTCACTCTAGACCTATAAATGTCTCTCTGATTACCTACCATATCCCTCTCTGAAACCTGTTCCTTCATCTTCAAAATTTCATTCATTAAAGAAGTCATTATTTATTAGAGGAGAGAAAGATAAATATGCTTATGAACAAACTAGCTAAATAAATGTGGCTGCATGCAGGTAGTGTTTGTTAATGCCATACGCTTTGCTGCGTCTATACCACCTGACCATGAATGCTGAATATACTGTTATTGCCATTATGTATGACACTGCATCGGAATTGGGGGCGATGGTGACAATTTCGTAAACTCCGGATTTGAAACCCAATCAGTAGTTTAACTACTGACGGTCACATCATGTTAACAAGTCCATGCAATGATTACCCTTTTAAACACTACTTTATATAGAGAAAGGTGGGGTTTACATTATTTTACTTATTTCTGCTCCAAAACATAAATGCGCTGGGGTGCAGTGGTAAAGCATCGGGTTTGAGATCGAGAGGTCGATTATTATTATTATTAATAATTGTGGATACGCATTAGAACCTGCTCTAACGAGCATCTTCAATCTATGTTTGGAGCAGAAATAAGAACAAATCACCAATTATCATCTCTGGATACATAAAATATTGTCCTGCATTACATAAGCATGTTGTCGTAATGATTCCGTTGCAGTTTCTGTTTTGTACTGTTGGTGCACGAACATTTCTAACTGTTATTTTGGTGGCTTGTGGTGGCTGTGGTCTTTGATTGTGGCTTTTCCTGAGTAACCTTTTCTTACTAAATAAAATTAACATCTAGCATGTTCCATGTATACGTACCCGTAGCTTGTTGTTGCTTGTTGGAACCGCCTTCTAACGGGTACCCTCGACCTATGTTTTGAGAAGAAAAAAGTAAAATAATAATAATTCAGGGGTAGGCCTATGCTTCTGTTTATTTCACTATTAAAGTGTTTTTTTTTTTTGAGATAAAGTGTTATGATTTTAGTTTTGTTTTATTTGAGGTTTAACGTCCCCGTTAACACTGTACAGGTCAATTTGGAGTCGTTGCTTCCAATTTTGTGGGACTTTTACCCGACATGGAGATGAAATGACATCTCAAGCCCTGTCGCCCAATGAAACCAATAGGGTTTATAAGCACGGACAGTCCAACTCGCACCGCTTTACCTGGGCAGGCTTAGATTCTCTGAGCGGTTTACCAGTACTCATGTGCGGTCGGTTTCAGCTCTGCGTTGAAGCATCATGCAGCCCATTTATTTCTGTCAGCCCCAATGGGATGGGGCCGCACATGTCTTGTAATATGCATTTTTATTGTAACCCCCGTTGGATTACACTTGCACATTATAATGCCTTTATAGGGTACAATGGATGAGATTTGGGTAAATAGTGTAGAACCACGTACTACGTACACCCAGGGCATCTTACACTATTTGCATAAAAATACATGTATAATAACAGTAACATATAATACGGAACGGAATCGTCCAAACTAACCATGTACAGGCATAAAACAAATGGGCCTCCTTGGCCTAGTGGATAAGAGCGCTGACTCTTAATCATTAGATCCCTCACCGCTCTTGCTCGAGCCCGGCTCGGGTCACACGTGAGACGCCAAGTTCTGCAAGGGAAGGTTAGTTATTTTATCTCCGGTTACTCCGGTTTTCGCCTACCTCTGATTAACGATCGGCTCGATATCAGTGAAATAATCTTGAAAGGGCCGTATAATCCATCACGTGAACTCGTCCGTGAAATTAACACCTCCTAAACCCCACTTTATATAGAGAAACTGGGGTTTACGGGGGTATATATCATTTTTCTTATTTCTACATTTCTGCTTCAAAACATAGATTATAGGTACTTGTTAGAACCGCCTCAATGAGGCAGTTCTTACGGGCACCCACAACATATGTTTGAAGTAAAAGTAACAAAAATATCACAAATTTTCATTAGAAAAGAAGCCATTTTTGAGATGTGAAAAAATGCACTATGTCGCACGGGTGTGTTATCGTAAAAAAAGCATAAAACTTGTGGCATAAGCTGGGAATCATTAACACCAGACGCTCTAATATTACACGCCTATAATGTGGAAAAAACTGATAAGCACAGTTATGTATACACAAAGGAGTAAAGCCAGAGCATAACAAAATTTTAAGTAGTTGGCTGAAAATCACATATTTTCTAAAAAGGTCCCCAGTGACTTAAACTAAGCATTACATGGCCCAGAAGCTTGATTTTACTGTTAAGTAATAGAAATAGAATCGTGCATTTTACCGGGCATTTTAATTTATATATTTTTCCTTTGACTGGCCAATTATATATTCATCACTGCACTTCGTTTCGTTCGATTTAAAAGTTAACTGGCAAAAATGAAAAGTTTCTCTTCATTTAAAAGTTAATTTCAAAATTTATAAAGGACAATGCTATTACAAAATCACTTTTAAATGATATTTTGTATTAACTGCAAGTTGAGAAGACCGTTTCAGTTTCTGGCGGTGTATTTTCATAACTGCGCGTCTGCGTGCATGCGCTTGTAATGCGCACTTGAAAGAGTACAAAATTTATGAATCAAAAGTTTCTTCGTTTCCATTGTATTGTGTGTAATAACACATGCTGTTATGAAAATGTATGCAGTAATAATGATAATAATAAATCTTACCTCGCACAATGAATACTTTTTTTCTGTTGTTTTTATTCCCCTCTCTGTCTCAAGTTCACGAAAAAACTTACACGCTCTGTGAGCATATTATGATTTTCCCGGCGCGTCTCGTCACGACCAAAGGATCAAAAGATATGAAAATAAGATCTAACAAAGCCTGCATTTTTTTATAAGAACCATCTCATCAACTAGTATTCGTTTAGACGAAGGATAAGCCGAACACTGGCTATGCCAGCGATGTACGTTAGGATAAAACTCTAAATACCCTTTTCTGTTCGGCGCCGCCATTTTTTGTTTCTGCGAGCTTCCTGGGAAAGTTCATTCAAAACTTACAAACTGACTGTGATCAAATCCATATATAATTGGTATTTGACAAGCAATCAGCGTAGACCCTGATCGTTTGCCGCACCTGCGCGCCTTCTGGATTTTTATCCCAGTGGGCACAGGACGTTTAGGTAACGTCGCATCAACGTCGATGGGACGACGTTGATTCGACGTTGACCCGACGTGATGTGCTCTTTCATATTTGCGAGGGTTGTTTTTAAAGCAGCAGCGGCAACAACAACAATAATAATAATAATATCATTGCTGTTGTTGTTGTTGTTTATGTCGTAATAACCAAATGTTGGTTGTCAGCCAAATTTCAACGTTGATTAAATAATAAGAACATCAAAGTTTAATCAGCAGAGTTTTACCAACTTAAGTTCAACTTTGCGGAATCAGTTGTTTATATACAACAACATATCAACTTTGATTCAACTTTATACTGTCAACGTTTAATCAGTGTTGATAAATCACCGTTGAATAGAGGTTGATATAAGGTTGATCAACCAATCAACCTAATTTCAACACAAACTCAACGTTGAATCAACGTTGAGTGCCTGCTGGGCTGTTACCGTACTTGAATAATTTCACAGTTACCAACCTTATACAGATTATTTTATCAGAAATGTATAAATTCCTATTTTCCCCTTGGAAATGTTAGGGTTATCTAGTTCATAAATATAATACTTCTATATTATATTTAAAACAATGTCAAAGTGTACATTTCAAGTGCTATAGACGGATCCAATGTTTTGACACGTGACCTTGTTTACATTTCACTGTGCATGCGCCAATTACCTCCCCTGTAGATGTACTCTTTTATCTGGTTGGCAAAACATGACTGTTTCCGAACAGTGTCAATGAGAATTTCGAATATTTATCATGTGATTAAACTCATTTCTTCTCCATAAAATTAACTGATCCTTGTTAGTTTGTATTTTTTAAGTACTAAATGATATAGAACCAGTCTCTTCTGACATTTTATCGCACATTTTGTTGCCTAAAAAGCGTTATAAAACTATCCACCATCATGCCAAAACGCAGTCGATGCGCTTTATTTGACGAATGGAAATAAGATTAAAGCATGTATATTTTCTATCCAATTTTATACCATAAAGAAGCAGTTTAATGTCAAAAATGGTTTGTGGCAAACAATTTTGATAGAAAGACGATTAAACAATAGTTATTACAGAAAATAATTCTTGCTACATCAATGGTAGAGTATGGAACCGGAAGTTTTTTTTTGCCCACCAGATAAAACGAGGCTAATGACCTTTGACCTTGTGTGACGTAGACTTTGGATGTTTCTATAGACACTGGAGTTTAGAAACTCATTTCATTTCTGCCAGTCCTACTGTCACCAAACTTTTCTAATCAGTCGGTTATTCAAAAGCATTAGCGGAATTTACTCCTTTGGGCTTCTATTTGATAGAACACTGTATCTCATAACTACAGAACTACAGAAAGGTCTGTAGTTATGCCCCCTTATTTTTTATTGAGACGCTGGCACGTAGGTGCTTAAGAAGCTTGCTCGTGGGAGCAGAATGCAATTTTTGCCCCTTCAGGTTTTCCTTATTTTTATAAACCCACCTTATCTTTTGTAAGGGGGTTTAGGGGCATCTTTGAGTTCTAATAATGACTTCATTCTAGCTAACACGTTGTTTCTTTTTGCCAATGTTTAAACATTGGTAATATGCCATTTCATGTCCATAATTAAAATCAGGAAACTGTAAACCTCTTCAAATATTTTGCGACTATATGAGTCAAACCGTATCCCGGTGATCGGGCCTGACTATACGACTCACGGGGGTGCCGTAGAATCCAACCTGCGACACCATAGGGGGCAGTGCTAGTCTTGCTTGTGCTGGATATGGCTTAATTGGTCCAGTTTTGTTTGTCTAGAGTTTACGGCCTGTCAACACCATTCATGTCATATTCAGCTGGATAGTTTTTCCTAGTAGTAAAGTTTGGTTTGTCTGGCGTTTAACACCATGTCAATACCATTTAGGCCATATAAGGTCGAGCAGTTTTCATCTCCATCCTCTTTTTGGATAGACACAGGAGCCTTACAACTGCCCTTATTGAGTCAGAGAATTTTTATAGTTCAACGGTGAGTTAAAAGAACTATATACAGTGCAGTTAAAACATCTGGAGGCATCTAACGGAGGTTGATGGACTGCACTTGCTGCTTGAAGCTTTCGAGCGTAGTGCAGTCAACAGCAGACTGTGGAAGGTTGTTCCAGAGACGGATGCTATCCGGGAAGAAGGACTTCTGGTAAACCATGGTTCTTGCGTAGGGTACTAGGAACCTCTGTTCATGACCACACAGAGGGGCTGTTGGAATTAGCAGGGTCGTCGGGACAGCTACTAATCCATGCACAATCCGGTACATCATGGTAACCCTTGCCTGTGCACGCCGTTCTCGTAATGTCGGCCACTGGAGCTGGTTCAGCATCTCTGTTACGCTGTTTCACCCATAGCGAATCGGGCAGATCTACGTTGAACCATCTCCAATTTTCGAATGTTGTCGGCAGTGAATGGATCCCAGATGATGCTGGCATAGTCTGTCACTGGTCTGATGAATGTCTGGTAGCACAGCTCCTTGGTTTGCCTGGGACACTGTCGAATGTTCCTCTGGAGGAAAGCTCTTGTCGAGTTGGCTTTCTTCGTGACCTGGTCTATGTGAGTGTTCCAGCTCAAGGACTTGTGCACACTGACGCCTAGATATTTCGCTCCATCTGTTTCTTGGAGAGTCTCGCCATGAATGGTGTAGTCCTTCCTGATTGGGTTCCTCTTGTTTGTTACATGCATAACTTGGCACTTTTTGGGGTGGAACTCCATAAGCCAATCTCTCTCCAACTCTTGAAGCGTGACAATACGCCAGAGGCGGACAGTACTTTACTGGAAGAAGAAGAAGAAGGATCCGGCATATGAGTAGGACTGTTTGCTGGTAACTGCCAAATTTATCCTCCTACTACACATTCAACAAAAATGTGGATTTCTTTTCTCAAACATTCAACAAAAGTCGACTGATATTGTTTGGTCCCGTTGCTTTGCCTGGTTCAAAATTTCCAAGAATTTGACAATGCCTTTTTGTAAATATGTTTATGGAGCCCAGCAAGACTAAGTGCTCAGTCTTCCTTAGTGCTCTCTCTTCCACTCACTCACTCACTCACTCACTTGCGCACCATGCACACGCACACGCACTTACGTTCATGCATCACATCAATTTGCAGAGGCGGGTGAGAGCTCAGAACAATGTAGGGAGTATAATTTCCCATGGCATAGGTCCTAGTGAATGAATGTCATTGGGCGTATCTCCAGTAAAAGTTCTGATTCTAATGCTAACACACACATACTGTTCCGAACATTTGCACTTGTGCATGTATCACTTGCATCTTGCTCAGTTCTGGATACCGGTACTTTTCGGTAGATCGTGGTTGTCCAGTAATTCTAATATGAATGCAGTTACAGCTATACCAACTTCTGTATACAGAGTTGTCACGCGGTATTTACATGAAGGTTTCTATATTTTCTTACTGAAATTTCTCCTTGAACAACGGGACTAAAAAATATACATGATCTAAAGATAATAAGATCTGACAAAGTCGCTGAATCAGACACCAAAGGTGTCGGTAGTTTGCTATTTTTAATTTCAAGCAACCACTCTACCAAAAGAGCCATCAGAAGCCTCCTACTCGCAATCAGAATCAGAATTGTTACTGGTGACACGTCAAATGACATTCATACACCAGGACCTGTGATATGGGAAGTTAGTCCCTAGCTCTAACCAAAGATGTAAACTTAGCTACACAATCCTCAGCACCTTCAGCCGTCAAAATAATAGAATCGGGAAGGGCATTCCAATCTCTAATGGTTCGGGGGAAAAACGATTCTTTATAAATATCCGTTCTTGCAGTAAGGGTCTGAAACGTCATTGAATGGTGTTTTCTACAATGCCTAGCTGGGGGAACAAGGTCATCTGTTGGAATGCTGGCAGCGCCCTTTAGACCTTTGTATAAGAGTATGAGCCTACTGTCTCTTCTCCTTTTCTTTAGAGACTCCCATCTTAATTTTCCTAGAATTCCAGTCATGCTCCCAGTTTCAAAGCAATAATTTCCAGTTACAAATCTAGCAGCTCTATTCTGAACTTTTTCAATTTCTTCATTTAGGACCACTCCGCTTGGGTCCCAGATGCAACTACCATATTCCAAGATTGGGCGAACAAGTCCCCTGTATGCTGTTTCTTTCACTTCCTGAGGACACTGATGAAGATTTCGCCTCAGGAAACCAAGTGTTCTATTCGCCTTTGTACACATATTGCTAATGTGTGTATTCCATCTCAAATCGTGAGTGATTGTCACACCAAGGTATTTAATGGAATTCACATTTTGGAGGACCGTTCCCTCTAAGGTGTAAGAAGCCTCAACTTTATTAGATCTCTTCCTTGTTATCTGCATAATATTGCATTTAACTGGTTGAAATCTCATGCCCCATTTTCTGGCCCAACATCCTAATCTATCTATGTCAGCCTGAAGTTTCAGTGAGTCATCTGTATCTCTAATTTCCCGGTAACAAACACAGTCATCTGCGAACAGTCTTATTTCTGAGTCAATATCAGTGGAAATATCATTGATGTACAGGGAGAACAATAGAGGACCAAGAACGGTCCCTTATGGGACTCCAGACAAAACTGGCGCCCATACTGAAGATTCACCATTAACAACAACACGCTGTTTTCTGTAGCAAAGGAAGGAATCTATCCATTTAAGAGTCTTCCCACCAATTCCATAACCAAATAATTTGGATTTAAGTAGTTCATGAGGAGGGGTGTCAAAAGCCTTCTCAAAATCCAGAATAAATGTGTCCACCTGCCCCCCTTTGTCCAGGATTTTTGCCCAATCATTAATAACCGTGCTCAACTGAGTTTCGCAACTATGCCTTTTCCTAAATGCATGTTGTCTGTCTGACAAAAGTTTATGTTCATCCAAGTGGGCCATGATGTTTGAGCAGACTATGTGTTCAAGCAATTTACATAGAACACAGGTCAGTGACACTGGGCGATAATTACGAGCAAGAGCCCTGTCCCCTTTTTTGAAAAGTGAACAGATGTTCGCTAGGAGCCATTCTTTGGGAATTTCACCCGTATCGAGAGATTGTTGGAAAAGATGAGCAAAAACTGGACCTAACTCGTTTGCTAGTTCCTTCAGGACTCTAGGATGAAGCTCATCAGGCCCTAAAGCTTTAGAAGGGTTCAAGCCTTTAAGTAATTTGATCACTCCCGCAGAGGATACAACAATATTTTCCATGAAAGGGGCCGATCTTCCAGTCAATGGAACCTCGTTGAACTCAGTTTTATTAAATGCATCATTGAATTGACCAACCAATTCCTCTGCCCTTTCAGAGTCCGATTCAGCGACCCCGTTCCCTCCTCTTTTATTAAGGGGTGGGATACCTTGCCTATCTTTCTTCTGGCTATTGATATATCTGTAGAAGTCTCTGGGATTCGCCTTTACATCACCTACCAAGTTATTTACATACTGATCATGTTGATTTTTGATGTCATTTTTAATTTCTCGTCTCAAGTTTTCAAATTTTGCTCTGAGTTTACCACTTCCCGACTTTTTTGCCTTAGCATGAATCTTATTTCTCCTCCGAATTTTTCTTCTTATTTCTGGTGTCATCCAAGGAATTGAAGATACAGACCTGCTAGTTTTGGAGGGGATATGATTTTCAAACGAAGCTTGAATGAAAGACTTTATCAAATCAAAGTTCTCCTGGACAGACCGAGCGTCTGAATGACCATTAAGGTATTTCTCTCTTGCAAATTTTAGGGCATCCTTCCTCATAGTTTCATAGTCACCCTTTTGATATAAGTACACCTTTCTACGAGGTTTCTTTATAGGTGGTATGAAGATTTTCAAAAATCCAGAGACAATATCATGATCACTTAGTTTGTCCGGGGATTGAATATCCCCAAACTGTCCTGGCAAAGTTGTAAGAATCAAATCCAAAGTGTTTCTATCTCGAGTAGGGAAGTCAACAACCTGTTCCAAGCCATGATCATTCATGATGTCGACCAACACCTGTCCCTCTGACGGACTCAGCATCGTGCCTTGTTTGCTGAGCCTATCTGGCCAAACAATCTCTCTGAAGTTGAAGTCGCCTAAGACATGTACTGCAGGAAGTTTTTTACCCTTATTCTGAGACTTAATGCGATCAAGCTGATCTTTAAATAAGTGGAAGTTTTCGACAGTGTCGTTAGGTGGTCGGTACCAACTCGCATTGTGAACCCGGAGTCCCAGGATCGATCCAGGGCTTCTCCAGACTTTCGGATGAGTATTTAAACTGAGGTCCCATCCCCGTATGACCTTAGCTGTTGGTGAGACGTAAAACTCAAACACTCGCTCATCAAAGTACAGTAAAAGAGTCAAAATGTAACGGTAACACTGTACCTACTTTGGTCAACTCATACCTATTTTGGTTAACTCGTACCGTTGGACAGACAGATTTTATATCTTCTTATTATTATTCTGAATTTTGATGC